>WMED01008701.1:0-11210 GCA_019650415.1 Pipa parva | reverse complement strand
TGATCTAATTTATTGAAATGCATAAGAACCATGAAAAAAAAGCTAAACTTAAACATTCCGGGATTCATGTTCAGGATTTGCAAGCCAATGGTGCATTAAAATACTTCTAATAGCCTGAAGCCATAGTCTACCTTTGAAGGAGACATTATATTTGCATTTTTATAACTTTCAAAATGATATAATACATAGCGAGCATAGAAATCTATGTATCTATTTATCTATTATCCACTTACCGTCTCTGTCCGTTCATCACCCTATCTTCCCATCTTTCAAATAATACTTCATCTTTCTCTTGATCCTTTTTGCTTGTTTGTTTAAAATGTATGTATGTATAATTTTATTGATAAAGCTCCACAAATTTATGCAGTGCTGTACAATTCAGCAATACAAATATAATACAGACATGGGAAAAGTGCATTACACAATACAAGTATAATATCACAAGGGTACTTCACATTAAGTGCTGGGTTGTAGTTGACACAAGATGTTAGAGGTCCCTGCCCCATAGAGCTTACAATCTAAATGGAAAGAAGAATTACAAGCACAGATTGAAGGGTAATGAGAGCTGTAATAATGTGTTGAAACACGGGTCAACAAATGTAAATGCTAAGTAAGAAAGGATAAAATATATATAGACATAAAAATGAGTGATAAATATCACTGCTAGTGCTCCATAAAGGTTTCCTAAATGCAGAAAGTATTATGGAAATGCTATAAAACTAGATGTAAATACAGGGCAATGACTAGAGATACATAACATATAGCAACATAGTTTATAAGGCTGAAAAAGACCCAAGTCCATTCAGTTCCACCTATTTTCCCACAGTGTTGATCCAGAGGAAGGCAAAACACCCATGAGGCAAGAGCCAATTATCCTCATATTAGGGAAAAAATTCCTTCCCAACCCCAAATATGGCAATCAGAATAATTCCCTGGATCAAGATCCCACCTTCAGTTATCCAGTACCCATAACTTATAATGTTCTTACACTGAAGGATCAGAATAATTCCCTGGATCAAGATCCCACCTCCAGTTATCCAGTACCCATAACTTGTAATGTTCTTACACTGAGGGATCAGAATAATTCGCTGGATCAAGATCCCACCTCCAGTTATCCAGCATCCATAACTTATAATGTTCTTACACTGAAGGATCAGGGTAATTCCCTGGATCAAGATCCCACCTCCAGTTATCCAGTACCCATAACTTGTAATGTTCTTACACTGAGGGATCAGAATAATTACCTGGGTCAAGATCCCACCTCCAGTTATCCAGTATCCATAACTTGTAATATTCTTACACTAAAGGAAAGCATCCAAACCAGTTTTAAACTCTTTAATGGAATTAACCATAACAACTTCTTCAGGCAGAGAGTTCCATAACCTCACTGTTCTTACAGTAAAAAATCCCCTTCTATGTAGATGCAGAAACTTTCTTTCTTCTAAACGTAGAGGAGTCCCCCTTGTTATACTTACAGTTCTTGGTATAAATAGATTGTGAGACAGATCTTTGTACTGACCCCTAATATATTTATACATAGTTATTAGGTCACCCCTTAATCTTCTTTTTTCTAGACGAAACAAGCCCAGTTTTGATCATCTTTCTTGGTACTGTATATTGTTCATTCCTTTAATTATTTATTTAAATATTATAACAATATTATATTTTGGTCACAGTCTTTATTGTCACTCTTGAATGAATAGACACCTTTCGCCACACTGGAGCCCTGTCATCATCCCCCTTTTTTGCCATTCAGATCTGATAAAGTCAAACTGGTGAATTTGGCGCAGTATGCCTTGTCATATTTGGCAGTTTGACGCACTCCAACATTTAGTAAATAGGCAAAGTAATGTGAAGAGGTCTGTAAGTCAGTGACCATTGGAAGTGTCTGAATTGGTCACGAGTTGCTCACATAGCAGAGATTGTTGAATAATTGGAGATGGGGAAGTGGCAAACAAATACAAATTTGGACCATTTCACAACTGTTGAAAATGTAATGGTTAAGCCCCTGGGTCCTCAGAATTTTCTGTATTTTTCAAGCACAAGATTGTAGTCTACATGTAAATACCTAAAAGGTGTTTGTACTTTACATTTTCTAAAAATGAAATTCTGAATCTCGCAAAGGTTTCATGTAGGCTTGTTTAAAATACAGTTTCTTTATTGGATCTATCTGAATTTAAATGAAATCTCAACTAGCATTAACCTAATCTTTTACATTATTGTAACTCCTACTAGGGATTGCATATCCTGCATGTTTGTATATGCACTTTCTAAACAGGCTGAGGGGTAAATTAGGAGATTTATTTCTATCTTTCCTTAGTGTGCGAGACCATGACTAGGACTAAATACGGGACTTTGTGCAGAGATGGGAAGATTTATGGGAATAGAAAAATAACAGTCCTTCTCTGCCATATTGTTAAACAAGGTAAACTTTCACAAAACTTTACAGAAACTTTAGAACAACATGAAATGTATTATGAATAGTGATGAGCGATGATGGTAATAATCGTTATCGGACCGATTATTGATTTTTGAAATCATCGAATTGATAATCTGTATCCAATAACGATTATCGGAAATACAATCTTGCGATGCGGCGCTCTCTCTCCTCCCCCCTGGCTAACAGTCTTATAATAAAAAAAAAACAACAATCCCATCAAGCAGTCGCAGCTGCACTACACGTCACCCATCAAACAGCTGCACTCACGCTAACATCGCACAACATGCTGTGGAGCCTGCACTACATATCAAACTATGAGCAAAAGTATCTATCTGTACTGGTCTTACACAAAAAAGCAGCATAAGTTACACTGACATATACTCCTTCAAACTACCTGCAGGGTATCCACTAACCCGATACTGAACATTCAGGATGATAGGCAAACGTAGTCTCCCAGCATGCAGCCGCGGCTGTAAACACACAAACAGCTCCTCCCATCACACTTCCGTGACTATACTTGATTCTCCCATCGCGCAACCATGCCTGTACTAACACAAACGTAAACTTCAAACAGCTGGAAGTGACACTTACCCGATGACGATTATTTACTCGATTCCTGCATGAAATCATCGAATAATCGAGTGCCAACGATTGTGTAGAAAATTGATTTAATCGTTAATAGATAGTATCGATCAACACTAATTATGAATGTATAATGTGGCATTTGACCAAAATACTAATTATTCTCTAAAGTCTCAGGGGGGTTATTCAATAAGGTGCAAATTCGACTGTCGAATTCTTAAACAGCGGATTCCCATAGCAAATCCGTGCCAATTTCCCCATTATAAAGTTGCGACAATTTTCCCATAATAAAGTCGCGACTGTGACAATATGCTCATTATAAAGACGTGATTATGACAATAGCAGCCTATTGCGACTGTCTTTATTTGGCGAATTCACACCTATATGCAACAATTCAGACTTTAGTGAATAACCCCCTCATTGTTGTGTAAAAGCAAGACAGTTGCTTTTTAATGAGAAAATTGTCGCAGTCATGACTTTACTATGGAAACATTGTTGCAGCCGTAACTTTAAAATTGTCGCAGTTGTGACTTTACGATGGGAGAATTGTTGCAGCCATAGGATTGCTATGGGAATCTGCTGTTTGAGAATTCGACAGTTGAATTTAGACTTTAGATAATAATCCCCTAAAAGAGTTATTAAATAAAACTTACTTATTAGACATTGAGCTATTCTGTCAGCATTATTCTTCATTATTATAACTGTGTTATTAATTTTTCAGCTGTATGTAAGCACACATTTCCTCTAAGCTTAAGATGTAATTATTTGTTCCAATGAAATATATATTTTTCTAACAAACCATTTCCCTGTTCCTTATGTGTTTTATTATTTTTGGCCTGTACTGTATTTCAGTAGTGATAGACTTTATCTAACCATCAAATCTGTTGGTAATCTGTGCTGGATTTTCTGAAGCGGAACCACAAGTATTCCACAAGAACTGAGAGTATGTGATACAGAGAAGACAGGCACAGATTAGCCATCAATGGTCTAGCTTGAATCTAAAATAAGCCTTCTTTGCGTAATGGTCAGGGTCAATAAGAAACAAAACTTGTCAACAGCAGTGAGGAACCGAAGAAAACAAAAAAGAAAAATGGGCTCCCTTCATAATATGAAGTAAGGGTTTTAATAAAAAAAAGTAAACCTATATGTACTCATAAAGGAAAAAGGAAATTTGATTGTCTTCCTCTATAGTTAACCCTTTTCCCATAATCCTTTGCAAATTTGCAGGTGGACATCTTAGTTATTCCTAGGTTAACACAAATTCAAGAGAAGATCAATGCTTACTGAATTTGGTAGGGTACATGGTAGGGTACGCATACACACACAGGAATATTGTTTAAAAACCATGTATGAAACTTTTATTGAACGCACAATACTCACACAATCGACACTTGGATAATAGATTCAATACTTTTTATTCAGTTATGTTTCAAATATGCTTGAAACTTCCACAGTGACACAGGTTAAAGAGACCAAAGTAAACTTCCAATTTGGTATCTTATTTGGAAGCCTTGGGGGTATTAAGTGTCCCTAAATGATGGCAGGATCAGCACCTGCTTTGTTCTGGGAGCAACCCTACTCTACCTCATATTGGAGCAATGCTGCTTTCCACCTGCTTCCTGTTTGGTGCGTTCCTTCTTTGGTACATCCTATGACAGTTACTACCCCTATCACTCCCTATATAGATAGGAGCTTCTATAGGTGCCACCTGGGGAATTGATCCCTTCGGGGTGAAATTTATTAAAGTCAGAAAGACTGCTCTTGGTCTTCTGAGTTTATCGCGCAAGATCTCACAGTGTTCCCGCACAAGTTTTTCAATTTTTTAAAAAATTTTCGATGGAAAAGTAGCCGTTCTTGACAATAGTATTATGGCTACCTTTTTAATTGAAAAATTGAGATAGAAAAACTCGATGCAAAAACTCACGTGGTAATCTCGCCAGAACACCGCAAGATCTCACGTGGTAAATTCAGAAAGACCAAGAGCGGTCTTTCCAGATTTAATAAATTTTGCCCATAAGAGTACTTCAGACTCCAACACATGGAGACTTGAGTCATTTCCTTTTCTTCCATAACATCGCCTTATAAAACTTGACTCACATGACTTAGGCTGGGTTCACATGGGTGAATTTTGCTTTGCGTTTTTTGCTGGGGCGAAAAAAATGCTGAAAACACATTGAAAGTAATTAAATCAATACTGCCAGCTGTGCCATGACACACACACTGGCATTTCATAGAGTGGAATATGCGCTGGAACGTTTTTTGTTTCGTTTTTTATTTCGACCGCATAAAATACAATGTGAAAAAAGCAAGAGGATTAGGAGCAATAGGAATATAACAATTGTGGTTACACATGAGGGAAGAACACTGAGACAGTGAAATAAAAGTAAAACGTGAAGTTGCGCCTGCACGTACTTTCATTTTTTATGAAACGCATAGGAAAATTTGTCAGTGCGACTGCACTTTAAAAAAAAATGACAGAGGAAAATTCACCTCATGTGAACCCCGCCTAAATGTATCACTTTAGTTAACCCCACCTACTGGCAGTACAAGACCATTATGATCCTTTCACAATAGTAGCAGCAGGAGTAAAGGGGAACTAACTATAATAACAATTATTGGGTGTCCCTTCAACCCAACATGAGTATTTACAGCTACCATTACTCATTCCAAGTAGGTATCAGCAAATCTGTAAAATTGTTAAACCTGGAGTCAGTGTTTACATGGTAGGAGCCTAAAATAAAAAGCGCTGCATTCACCATCAATTGTACATTTGACCTTTTTGATTTACCCGCATACTCTATAGGATGAACAGGCAGCCATCTCTAATTAAAGAAAATCAATCACTGACTTCCAGAAATTGTATTTTATTTGTCCGAAGGTGGCACAGCAGGGATGCGTACATGTTAATTATACATTCAGTGACTGTGAATCAGAGGCCCCAGTGAAATGGAGTATCAGTTAATTATGTCTACTTTCAGAAAACAAAATTTCATTTTTGACTCTTCTGAAGGCAATAAAATGTCTCTCTGGTTGAAATGTGTGCCAAGTTCCTTTTTAATTAGCACATCTCCTTAATATATTGTCTTTACTTCCCCCCCAAAAAAAGTTGTCTATCCTGTTTCTAGAAGTAAAAATGTCATGCCTACACTTCCTTCCTCAATTACATTTTAACAAAGACTGCTGCTGATATAATTGGAAAGGACTGACTGCAATCAATGGCTTCGATTCCAACTATTTCACTTTCTCTTTTCTTTTCCACTCACTTTTTTATAACATGCCGCTGGATGTCATTTATAGGACTTTAAACATATTTAATGTAAGGGCTCGCTAACTTACCCCTAATATCTAGCTTCTACTGTCATTTAATCCACACAACAGTAGGACATATTCTGCTTTAACACAGATTATCTTGTTCCCATAAACAGTTATGGTAAAGGTTTTTACACTATAAAGGTGATCCACCCTTTTTGTGTTGTACCATGATGTTCGCTAGAACTCAGAACCTGCCACAGTGTTTCAGGGAATTGATTAATATTTACCCTGAGCTACTCAGTCTGTTTGGAACTTCATTGCATCCCGTTAAATCACATCTGCAATTTGTTCATTTCGAGGTTGATCATTAGTAAATTGTCAAGTCATCTGTCATTTATATAGCTTACTGTCTCAGGGCTTACCTTTTCTCCATGGTAGATGTTCCATCATGCATTGAGTCCTAAAGCTACTAATTAAACCACTCCTTAATCTTACCTTGTTGCAGACTAGGGGCCTAACTGACTAAAGTCTGAATAGTCACTTAGAGCTTTAAATTTGCGTCTAGCTTTGGTTAGAGATCTGGAATTATTAAACATCTGCCAGTCAAGTCCTGGAAGACTCCTCTAAATTAAAGGGGTGTTATAGGTTTAAGTGTGTGCGGAAAGGCTTCCACAATTCCCCTGTGGCTTTATTTGACTCACTTTACACTTTAAAGGAGTAATAAACCCTCTGAAATATTCTGAATAATATACAGAATTATGTTTACAAACCTTGCTTAGTGAGGCCTGCCTGTTTAGTCACCTGCAGTTGTGCTGAAAATTCTAATCAGTTATGAGAATAAGGATGCTACAAGTTCAAAGCTGCTAGACTAACTGATAGAATTTTTCTTTTATGGATTACAAAATGTATAACTCTTATAACCACCTAGATACTTTTTTGGTTTAAGTTATAAATAAGAGAATACAGTTATCAAAGTTGAGCTCAGTGTTTAAAGCCATGCTAGATGAACCTGAGTCATCTTGTGAGTTTAACATCCCCTTGGGAAAATTTCCTAGGACTGATAAATGTATCACCCTCACAATTGATTAGCACAGTTTACAAATATGTGTATTGTTTCTCCAACAGATGGTACCCCATGTTTAACATGGAGTTTATTTACTGAAGGGCGGAACAGGTGAAACTACAGAAAATAATTTTCACGTAACTTTTCACCTATAAACAAAAATAGTGAAAATTGCTAACATTAACTTATAATATATGTGTCCCGCTAACAATTTGCAGTAAGATACAGACAAAATAGTGAGCCCCTCCCCCACGACTGTCTGTAGATATAAGAGATTATTTATAGCCCCGTGTCCTTAACCACAGCCAATGGTGTGATTACTTAATCTTTAACACAAGTATCTTGACATGTTTCAGGATAAGCAGCCCTTTCTCAAATGATACAGACAGTGTAAACCCACCTACTTACATACTAGTGAAAATCCCTCCCCTCGTCATGATTGGTGAAAGTCCATTTTAGTACTTTTATATATGTGGTTCAATGAAAAGGCGGATGCATTTTTCATTTAGCATTGACCATAAGACAATAAGTCCAATGGAAGAGGATCTACCTATTTATCCATGACCTTAATGCACAAGCTAAGTTGTTTTCTCTCTGGAAATTCATGCATTGGCAGCCATTTTATACCTGCAACCATTGCAAGGGTTAAAGCCCTTCTTTCTGCACATTTTAGTATTTTTTTGTTTTTTGGTGACAAACGGCTTTCAGGGATTTTTTTTTCTCTCTTTTAACTTCTTTTATTGTTCATCTTTTATAAATGACTCCCGCCAGCCGGATCAAATTTCCTCAACCTTTATTTCCACTCAGCAGATTTGCCTGATTCTTAATGATTCTATGTAAGGAAAATATCTATTATTGCACTTTCCTGTTTCAGGTACAATTGATTTCACAAGAGGCAAACTAACTAAATTACAGCCCGCACCTCTCGTATATGTTATACAATATTTTAATCCTAAGCATAATTTGTCAGTGCTTAAGAAATGGGGCATATTTGATTTATGGTATTAGATAACTAATGAACCGTTCTTAAGGTGCTTTATCAAAGTCTGGTTCACTGCCCAAATTCTAATACTTTTTTCAGTAACATCCTTCAGATAGGCTTTCCTGATTAATAAGGCATGATTTTGAATTTAAGATTACAATGCGGTCTCATAAAAGGGCTTTGTGATTAAAAAGTAATGGATATTTTCATTTTGTTTGAATCCCTTCCCCTCCTTCATGGTTAATACAAATGGAATTCTTAATGCCAACACAGAGGAGGAATACACTGTTAATTGCCTGAAGGATGCCCCAAGCCCCCTGCAAAGAAATGGGATTAAGTGGTCCCACTCTGAGCCCCGATGGGAAGATGTTTCTTTTAAATCAGCTATTTTATAGAATGTTGTTTATCAGAAATGGGCTAATTTACTGCACATCTGTTACAACCCCCTGCATCCCTTAGTGGGAATTATAGTTCAGCAGTACATGGATGGATCTAGAAGAAATGGGATGCATTATTAAAGTTCCGTTTGTTTGTTTACAATACAGTTTTAAAGGGACAGTATTACACCAACCAGTAAATGTCCTTCTAAATACCAATGTGTTATTTTTTGTTTTATATATATATATATATATATATATATATATATTCTATATGTATGTATGTTTGTATAATTTTATTTATAAAGTGCCACAAATATATGCAGTGCTGTACAATTCAGCAATACAAATATAATCCAGACAAGGGATAAGTGCATTATACAATACAGGTATAATATTACAAGGATACTTCACCTTAAGTGCCAGGTTGTGGTTGACAAAAGAAGTTGGAGGTCCCTGCACCTTAGAGCTTACAATCTAAATGGGAGGAAGACTTACATACACAGATAGATGGGTAATAAGAATGGTAACAATGTGCTGGAACACTGATCTATAAATACAAATACTAATCATAAATAACTCAAGGACAAAGTAAAATATATACGTACATAAATTGCCCATTAATAGAGGATTCCACTATATATCCACCTTTTACAGAAGCCACTCCTCTTTTCCCAGCTTACTTTGCAGCCAGCCAGTTTATAATCTTCTTTCTTGGCAATGTTATATTTTATCATCATTATGCTACTATATTTACATGTATCTGTTTAATGAATTCATAATTGTGTGCTCTACATACAGATAAAGCAGACTTCAATGCAACATATCGGTGTAGAGTTGAATGTAGCAAGCAATTTATTTCAATTAGATAAATAATAATTAAATAGATAAATAAAAATATACATACATACATACAATTAGATAAAGGGTGTGACAGGTGTTGCAATCTGATCTAACATTAAACATACAGTTATGTTTATTTTCAATGTTGTTTATCCATGCATAATGTTCTGTCATGGGTTCATGTCCTCCAAATTAGATTCAGATATTTCCTGCCCAGATTTATTTATCTATTTTTTACATTTTGCCCCATAATGTTGAAAAAACACTAATACCGTTATTTGTGCCTAAATGGAACAGGAGTTCCATGAATGATTTGAATTTGGACTTTAAGAAAAATATTAAATGAATGCAAAACTCCTGCCTGATTATGTTTTCACATCAGCGAACCATTTCTCCTCTCTGCCCTGATTAGCTGAATCACAGCAAGGCGATATTTGTTCCAGAGGTAAATCGGCTGTTAACAGTCTATACATGCATTTAGAGCACGCGGAATGCTTACAGAATGAGCTTTTGTACATTGTGGCCATTCTGCAGGTGTTGTACAGTGAGTTGTGAACTGTGTCTGACACAATGTTATCAAAGAATGAAGAACAAATTAGTCCAGCTGTATAGCAAAGAATCACAATTACCGTTTGAACGAACCGACAAACTTTGTAGGAAATAACACTTCGGATGTTGGATTAGTTAAACGTAACTGAAATGAAGATAATCTTACAAATTTGAGAATGGTTCTGTGCCCAACATCCTCAGCACAATAATAAATAGAGAATAATGTACCCAGTTCTGTAATTTATCAGGTTATTAATAGACACTCTGAGGTGGTTATTCACTAAAGTCCAAATTGTTGCCTATAGGTGCGAATTCACCAGATAAAGACAGTCGCAATAGGCTGCTACTATCACAGTAGCATGTTTATAATGAGAATATTGTCACAGTCGTGACTTTATTATGGAAAAATTGTCGCAATCTTAACTTCAAAAAATTGTTGTGATTTTGCAATGGGGAAATTGTTGCGGATTTGCTATGGGAATCCCCTGTTTGAGAATTTGACAGTTGAATTCGCACCTTAGTGAATAACCCCCTTGCACACCTTAACACCTTTTATACCCTCATTTAATAAGCATTGTTACTAAAACAGCTTTTTTCTTTTTCTTTTCTATATTCAGCTCTTGCTTGTGATATTGTACCACACAGAACTGACAACAAACAAAATTGTAGCAACTAAAGCCAGGCAGTACCTGTCAATGCAAATAGGATCATGGGCTGCATATGCATAGATGCACATGACTAGAACATTATTATACCTCTTTAAAAAGCACTTGTCAGACCACACATGGAATACTGTGTGCAGTGTTGGACACCAGTGCACAAGAAAGATGTGGTTGAGCTTGAGCGGGTTCAAAGGCTTCTACTAAAGTAATAAAAAGTAAAATACAGTACCAGGAAATATTATCAAAACTGGGCTTGTTTAGTCTGGAAAAAAGGAAGATTAAGGGGTGACCTAATAAATATGTATAAATATATTAGAGGTCAGTACAGAGATCCCTCCCACAATCTATTTCTACTAAGAACTGTAAGTAAAACAAGGGGGCATCCTCTGTGTAAAGAGGAAAAGAAGTTTCTGCATCTACATAGAAGGGGATTTTTTACTGTAAGAACAGTGAGGTTATG
>WMED01008700.1:0-16746 GCA_019650415.1 Pipa parva | reverse complement strand
CCATTATGCTAACATCCCTATCCTCTTTCCTATGCCATACCCTTAATAGTTCATACTCACTTGCCGAATTGTAAAGAGCATCAGATGTGCTCATTTAAATTGTAGAGAAGGTCCTGCAGTCTGAGAAAGCTCCCTTGTGCTGAAAAAGCCATTGAGCCTTCACTGGTTGTCTGTGCAGCATGCAAGCTTGGTGCCAGTGAACTCCCATGATCCTCTTCTTGTCTCCTCATGAAGAGGTGACGCCGTTGAGCCTTCACCGGTTGTCTGTGCAGCATGGCAGCTTGGTACCAGTGAGCTCCCATGATCCTCTTCCTGTATCCTCTCTTGCCGAACTTCCTGTTGTCGGGTCCTCCAGCTCTTCCTTTGCCCCTCTCTGCTTCTGCCAATAGAAGCGCCAGCGTGCGTGATGACGTCATCGCCGCGCCGTGAATCCCTGTGACACTGTGCCTGCTGGGAGGTGCTGGGATGTGCAGCCGACTCACCGCTGCGGTTAGAAACGGGTGCTGCAGAAAATGCATGGCTCTCCCTCAGCCAGGAATCACATCACAGGACGAGTCTTGGCTCCGCCTCCTGCATACCCGGCGCCTCTTTGCAGTACCCGGTGGGCTTGGACTCAAACGAACCAAAGGTGCAGCTCTCCTAGACCTTCCCACTGCCGGTGCTACGGACCTACCAGCAGGCTCAACCACATCCTCAGCTGACTCCTCCAATAAACGAAGCTGCCAGTCAGCACACATAACAGCAATGTCCTCCTTCACACTGGAATGAAAATCCTCTATATCAGCCATCCTGACAGCGCAGAAAGGTACAGGAACAAAACTGAAGTAAGTGACAGTCTCCAAAAATCCTCTCACAAAACTCTTCTCTTCACAGATCCTCTCAGGTAACAGAATTCTTGAAGTGAGGCAGCTTCCTGAGACAGGAAATGTATACACCTTTCCACACACTCCTGTAGCCAATCACATCACAGATGTGACTGGAGGGAAATTCCAACGAATCTAATAGGCTGTCCTGGCAGCCATGGCCCATCCAACCCAAGGCCTGTTGCTGTCGCAAGGCAGGTTGTCTGGGCAGACTTTACTGCGTGAGCGCGCACAGGTACTTTGTGTATTTAGCAGGTGGCAGAGTTGGTCGCAGTCACGAATTTGACAAGGTGCAATGCTCTGAATTGACCTATTTGACTTTACCACATCAGAGTGGTGAATTGGGGTGTTAATGGCAAGCTCCAGACTGGTGTAAGGCAACTATTTCCTCAAATGTGACAATGGCAACTGCAACTAATTTTGTCTGCGACATAACTTGATCTTGGGATAGAAACAGAATAAACAGATGTATTTTTCACTAACATCAGTGATTCTCAACCTACCTGGATCCACGACCCCCGTAAAGATGTCATCATGCTGGAATGCACTTGACATTGAATTTAAATGACTTTAACACAGAGACAATAGTAGTAATTACAATGTCAAATGGTGACAGTGTCCTTCCTTATAATCAATCCTGCCTATTAATAGTATTTTGATATAAATATAAAGGAAATACAGTTAGAATGGCATTTTTTGAATGACTGACTGTGCCTGACTAGGTGTCATATAGTGTCTTTCATTGTTTGTTTTTTCATCAAGGAAATCCTCTGTTTAGTGAAAAAGGAGTAGTGAATATGTCTATCGCAGTGTGTGGACACAAAGGGATACAAATTTGCTACGTCTGGCGAATTTGCACTTTAATAACGTTTTTGGTCTCTTAGGGACCCCATATTTTGCTTCTGGCTTTGGACTGCAAGTAAAATGTTCAGCCTTGATTCGGAACATTAAAAAAAAATCATAATAAAATGAAAAAGGTGAAGTAGGCATTGCCAAAGTCTAATATGAAACATGTGGGCATCAGAAAACTGGACACAGCTGTGTTGGATGAAGTCAACAGGCTATTATACAGTCTGTGAATTAATCTTCCATTTACCAGAAAAGAAAAGCTGTATTTTTCATGAAAATTAGCAGAAAAGTGGAAACAGTGATTGTATGGAAATGTATCATATATTCCTGTGGCAGGGATGTGATAACTTGTCCACCTCTTTCATGCTAAACAAATGGAATGATTCTTTGTTTGCTACTGATGGGACTGCAGCTCACTCTGTAAAATGTTATTTTGTTCTGTGTGAATTCCATTATGTGCTGGTTTTTCATTTATATCTTTTGTAACTGTCCTGTGGTTGGAGTAAATGGAAGAGGCATGTTAGAAGAATCCATATGGTTATAAAAGAAAAATGTGAAAATATATAGACATAAGGTTTGTGAGGATGGGGCAAATTAACAAGCTGGTAGATCACCTTAAAAGGAGAACTAAAGGTAGAAATAAAAGTAGACACCTAAAATAATACCTACTTCAAAACTGACACATGGCAATGAGAGCTTGAACTGTGCGGTCATATTCCTGCACAGAGGCAGACTTTATAGCACTTGGAAGGGTACAGGAGCCAGCGTGAAGCACTGCCCTCTTAATAAAGTCGGCAGTGCAAAACAGCATATAAGTCATCACACTCATTGTGCCCTCAATGAGAACACTCCCCTCACTGGCAAAAAAAATAAGAAGTGCAATGAGCGTGATGACGTGTATGGTCTTTTGCATAAGTGGGCGGTACTTCGCCCTGGCTCCTGTACCATCCAAAACGCTGTGAAGTCTGCCTCTGTGCAGGGTTATGACAGCACAGATTAAGCTGTACACCTGTACTTTTATATGCCTGAACTATTTCATCCAAACTGTGATTGCATCCACTTTCTCTTGTGAATTAAATTGTATAAAAACCATCTACACTATTGTGAACCTTTTTCTTTCCTAGCAAATTACAAGCAGCAACTTACCCTTATGACTGAAAGCAGATGCTTCTAACTTTTTGGTGGTGTTTCGGTAAGAGTGGGTTTGAGAGTACCTGCTGCATATCCTACATCAGACAATAATTATTTTGGAGAACTGGGTCATAGTCATCTTCTTACAGTTCATTTGTCAGGCCTGTGGAACTCTGATTTTACTGGCCAGGTGCATAACCCAACCAGCATGAAATCTTATGCCTTATAAGAGTCAAGCTAGACCAGGTTACAACCTGTCACATTCAGATAAACTGAGGAATGTTGGGGTAAACCTCTCAACTATGGGAGCAGAGAGAATATGATTAAAGTTATTAATATGTTTTATTGAAATCACTTTGTAAACAGAAACTAAGGATGGGGAATGATACCCTGAGACATCATGGGCTTTACTGACTAAAGGGTAAATTCACCTGTCATATCCACCTCGCTACAATTTGAGTCGCATCTCCAAAATAGTCAAAAATTCACTTCTCAATATTATGTGGGGGTTATTTACTAAGGTGCAAACAATGGATTCCCATAACAAATCCACGACAATTTCCCCATTGTAAAGTCGCAACAATTTTTTAATGTTAATATTGCAACAATTTTCCCATAATAAAGTCGCAATATTCTCATAATAAGGAGACAACTGTCTTTATCTTGCGAATTTGCACTTATACGCAACAATTTGGACTTTAGTGAATAAACCCCTAAGGGTGTTGAACAGACTTATTGAACAAGCAGACAGCGGCGATATGTCAAATATGTTGTGTGATGTAGTTAGTTGGATAGAAATAGATTTCGAAGCCATGCCATCAGACCCTCAATTTGCCACTCTGATGAGGCGAAGACAAATGGGTAAATTTAGAGCACCTCGTTGCCTTCACTCCATCGACAGACTCCACCACTTAGTCAATTGTAGAAGTGCCTGTGCATGCACATGGAAAGTGATGCGAAGTGCTTTGTAAGATCCCACCTATCATAGCCACCCGTATTGATTGCATATTCACCACATTGCAGAGTTTGATCAATAAGCAAACATGGGGAAGTGGTGAATAAGATGTAAATTCAGATCTTTATGCAACTATTTGTCATTTAGTCAATAAGGCCCAAAGAGTCATTGTAGCAGTCCACTGCCAGTAGTGTATGCACTTACACTCTCTTCAGTGTTGCCTGGAAGTTATGTATGTAGGTAGGTATAATTGTATTTATAAAGCACCACTAAATTATGCAGAACTGTGCAGTTCAACAATACAATCATAATATAGACACAGGAAAAGTACTTATTATGTTACAAGTGAAGTAAGTTACAAGCATACAATCATAAGGATACATCACTCTAATTATAATTGGGGCTTATTTATGAAAGGATGAATTAGCGTGTAAAGGTGGGAATTCACATATATTCACCATTTCCCATATTTGGGTATTCAGCAAACTCTGCGATGTGGTGAGTTTGAGACTAATTTAAGAGCTTAGGACAGTCACAGACTAACAGAGCACTTTATGCGCCCATGCACAGGCAATTCGCCTATTTATCAAGCATTGGAGTCTGTTGCAGTAGCAAATTTGCCAAGGTGCATTCAGCAGTTTTACTTTGCCAGACTGAAATTGCAAATCAGGGGGCTGATAGCAGGGCACCTACTGTCCGACTGACTATGCCACACTACGCAAGAAATGGCTGATGCAGTCATTATAAATCCTCTGTTTATTGAATAATGAGGGGAGAATCAGAACATAGCAACCTGAAGTGATGAGAATTTACATCAACAGTTGAATTTTCACTTTATGAATAAGCCCTTTAATGCCAGATAATTAAGAGGATAGAGGTCCCTGCTCTGTAGCGCTTACACTCTAAATGTAAGGAAGGACTAGAACATAAAGGAATCTAGAAACAACCAGGACCACGGCATTTTCGTAAGAACAAGACACTTTCAGGATAGACAGGAACACGACTGGAAAGATAAACATGGCAGTAAACACAAACATAGGGTTTCCATGGGACGTGGGACACCATAGGGGAACAGAAGCAAACCCAGAGCCTGTTACTCCACCAGGCATACTAGACATGGAACATATGTGCCAGGTGTAGGACACAGGAATAATTTGGTACACCACTAAGAAGTGCTAGGTGTACAGATAGGTGCAAGTTCAGGTACAGGAGCAGGTGCAGGTTCAGATTCAGGATGCCACGGGAACAGAAAAAGATACAGGAACTGGTACAGATCCAGGAACAGGATGCTACGGAAACTGGGCAGCCATAGAGGAACAGAAGCAACCCAGGCCAGTATGCCAGTTTCAGATGCAGATTCAGATACAGGTGCAGACTCAGGTACTGGTCTAGTGGGTTAAAAGTGAATCCTCAATACCACTGTGGGAGTTGTCACTGTTTAACACTAAGGCGCGGAGTCTAAAGAGGGCCTTGTCTTGGAGATACTTGGAACAGCAGAACTATAATGTAGAAAACATAGTAGTGCAGCATAACAGAACAGTCACTTACAGCAATCCTAGGCACACATTTAAGGCAGACTTGAAAAGCAGGACATGTAAAATGGCTTACAGAACACCAAGCACCAACAGGATCCTTCCTTCCACTGAAGAGTTAGTCAGTTACTTAGTTAATAAGCGAGTGCTCAGCCTTTTGAATTTGCCCCCACTGATGTCATTTGTGACATCAGCGGTTCCGGATTAACTAATCTAGCCCATAAATGCTGGGGAGAGCTGAGTCTCTACAGTGCCTGCCACTGCCAGCATTCAGCCAGCAGAAGTGACCAGTGGTGCGCTCATGCAAGCACCGCTTGTTCCACTAAATGATTATAACTCTATGCAATTCATAAAAGGAATCCCCTACACATTGCTGCAGAGGAATAAGCAGAATGAGTTAAGCTGAGCATAGCTGGTCCTGATTTAGATGAGGCTAGGGAATGCTGTCAGTCAGGCTCCCAAGTAAAGCAAATACAGCAGGTGTTCTCCAGATCTGAATATGTTCCAGTGACCCACTAAATGGCTGGTGGAGAAGTTATTATGAACTTCAGGATCTATAAATGCAAGATACTATCTGTTTGTAGGTGTAAGCTGATAGATGAATGTGTTGGTGATATTTCTTTGTTCTTTGCAAAATTAAGTTTACTGAATTACAGGGAACTCCACTCCATCCATTATCTAGAAGTTTATTGTTACAAATTCACATATGCGTTGTATGGGGAAACACATTCCACTAGTATGGCAATGTGTAAACTTATTACAAATGAATTGACAGAGGTAAACTGGACTGTACAAATGTCTGTGCCGGGTCCTCTTTGTTACACAAGAGGTTAAATCAAATGCACTAAAAAAAAATGTAAGATGAACTCTTATCCTTCAAGCATTTAAACCATGAGTGTTAGTTTCACATGAAAGACACCAACAATACACTGTCCAAGTAGCCTGGGAAATGGAGCTGAAATGGCTAAAACATTGGTAATAATAGGAATCTGGCATTAAAGGGGTGAGTGATGAACTTCAAAAGCAGAGAAAGGCTGCTGAGCATGCAGAGCCCAGGAGTTCAGTCTCCAACTTTTATTTTGTTGCCTTTGAAGACTGAAAATTGGAGGGGGAAAAAATCAAACATTTTTGACATAAACTCTGACACCAAAATTGCAAGAGAGTGAGAGATGAAAAGCAGGCTATCTTGATTGTCTACAAAATAAGAAAGAAGTAGAGCTATAATCATTGATCCTGAAATGTTTGTTCCAAGATTAGGGCTCTCAATGCTGAAGTGTATCGAAAGGATGCAGAAAGGTATTCACAGAAGCAAAAGGATACTTTTCTCTGAAACATATCCAACTCTTTTGATGCGATGGGGGTCCACAATCTAACATCATCTTATGTATGGCAGCCTTCTCTTGTACTTAACATGAAACTAGGACACTATAAGCTGTGTAAAAGGAAAAATATCAACAACAAAAGGAAATGTTTGAACTTTCCAACAGTAAAAATCTATTTGAAAATTAATAAATATTTCTTCAGCGTAATGAGTTCATTTTCTAGTAGGTGCAGCAAGAACATTGACATAATATTGGGATTTATTTATCAAATGATGCTAATGCCACAGTATCTTACCATTGTTTCTATCTCAATATATTATGGGCCTTATTGACTAAAGGCTGAATAGTTGCGTATAGTTATGAATTCATATTTGATCGCCACTTCCATTGGTTCACTTACTCAGCAAACTCTGCGATGTCATGAATACGTGTCCAAAAAAGTCACAGATTTACAGAGCTCTTCCTTTTCCTTTGCATGCGCATACAAAGGGACTATGTGTGTTGAGCAAATGGCAGAGTCAGTCGCAGTCATAAATTCGACAAGGTATAGTGTTCCGAATTCACCTTTTGACTTCTCCACATCAGAGTGACAATTTGGGGGGTTGATGGCAAGGCTCCGGTGTGGTGACTACACTACACATACAACAGCATCTATAGCAGTCCACTGTTCAACAAATTATTTGCAACTTCATAAATAAAGAAAAGTGAATTTGCGACTATTTTGGAGATGCAATTCGAATTGTAGCAAAGTGAATTGGACAGGTGAATTCATACTTTAGTCAATAAGATCCTTAGCTTTTATTAAAGTTATCATTACAGTTCTCACTAACAGAATTTTTAAATAAAGTGGCTATCCCTAAAAATATTAACAGTATTGAAAACAGCTACAGAAAGTGCACATTAGTGTCATGCCTTTTCCATAAGTATACTATATTGTGTTTTGTTTGATTGGCCACAAGACCTACAGTACCATGGTTATTTATTTTAGTGAATAGAGCGCACACTACTATGCTGTTGGCATCTTGTGCACTATACATTACATTTTTCTATATCTCTTTGAACTTGCTTTTTTTTCCATCATTTTGCTTTAAGGATAAACGCAGAGTTAATACCCCATGTCTTCACTAATATATACATATGGCTGGCAGTCAGTGCAGTAATTTTGGATTAAACTGTATGATTGAGTAAATATGGACAAACATAAATGAAAATAGTTTTTCCACATTCTTAGCAAACATGTCCCTGCAAGATTTTTTTTTTTAACAGTAAATAATTCAACATTAAGTGTATGGGGGGGGGGGGTTCTCTCTTTTTCCTATACCCCTAGTTATCTTCTACATGGGCACCTCTGGTTCTCAATAAAAAAATAATTTTGTACTTAGTATCTATCCAAACAAGGATTTATTAGTTGATTATCATCACAAACAACAATTACAACACAGATTATATTTGCCATCAGTTCGTCAGTGGACTCTGCCCTTATTCACAGATTGATCCCTTTGTGCTCGGGTTTCTGGTAGAATCTTCTATGAAGATATCTTTTCAGCAGAAGTTACACCAAGAGAACACACTTCACTTTAGTCCCTCAATGGGCAGCAACATCTAATCCACTTGGAGATTAGCCATACCCCAAATGACAAATGACTGACAGAGGGGCTTCAGGTGACTGGGAATGATAGCCTACCACCATTGTCAGCATATCTCCTTTCTAAATAACTGCTTGAGTTCTCCTAACAAGGCCTCCCTGGTAAATCCTCCAGATTATAGTACAGTGAAACACTTCGTTATAAGATGTTTCTGTATCATATTGTCAAACTGTATTGTTGCTGCCTAAGCAACATAAACTTTTTTTTAGTTATGAACCAAATTGTTACATACCTCAGCCCCGTTTCTGTGCTATCTTTTTCTCCTCCAGCACTTTTTGAGCAACGCAATGACGCTGGTCCCTCCCCTGCAGCCGGCGGGGAGTTCAGGCAGTTCATTGTCTGAATATCATGTACTGTATATTAGCTCCCCATGTCCTGGCTAGTATTTCTACCTGGTTTCCTTCAATAAAGTATTTATAGTGATCCCAGTACCCTGTCCTGTATCCTGAGTCCCAGACTCCCAGTATCCTGTCCCAGTATCCCATCCAGTAACCTGTGCCTGTATCCTGTGCCTGTTCCTGTATCCTGTGTCTGTACCTGTATCCTGTGCCTGTACCTGTATCCTGTATTCTGTATCCTGTATCCTGTATCCTGTGCCTGTTCCTGTATCCTGTGCCTGCGTTCTAGCTACCACCTTATGGAGGGTGAGTCTCCTTGCCGCAAAGCCCAGTACCCCCTTGTGGGGGTTAAAGGTGAAGACCAGTGGCTCCTTAGACTCCGCGCACTTGGATAAATCCCGTGCCAACTTCCGCAGTGGTAAGCGGGCCCACTTCTCACTATACCCACCGTGACACAAATATTCCTAATTAATGTGTACGACTGACTTTAATGAACCATCCACCTTTCTCCAGTTTGCTAGATGGATGCATACCTTCACAATATTATAAATGTAAGAACTGCTGTCCTGGTATTGCAGAGTTTAACTAGGTATAAAGTCTTTGACACTGCAGTCTAAATTCAAAGGCTTATCCATAATTCTGAGCTCTTATATTTTAATGGAAAAAGTCAAGCCTGTTGTGACGTGTTCCTGAGGGGCTACAGAAAATGGCTAAAGTCAAGCAACAACAAGAGGTGCAGATTATTTCCAATGGATGGACAGGGCTGTGCCTGTTTAAGAAACATGGCTGCAGCTAGTGCACATGCAGGGTAAATGTATTCTATTAAGACTGAAAATATTAAAAAAAAAAAAATTTCAGGCAACAATATTGACATCATGATTCACTCATATATTTACAGGGATTTTATGTTATGATTTAACTTTTTTTCTATTTGAAATGATTAGTTGTTTGGGGTAATTTACAATATAAGTGGTATTGTCATAAGAAACCATTTTAATCCAAATAGAGTCAGCAGCATACTTTGGAAAGATGGAGTGAGTATTTTGTGTCTTGAGCACTCTACACGGCCATATCCTCTGCACAGATAGATGTCAAGTATAATTTTTGACAAGTGTCTAAGGAACAATGGTGTGCAGTTATTGTGTACAGGCTCTTACAACAGTGAAACCCCTTAAATCATTCTTGAGTAATGTTTTGCAGTGCAAGTAATAAGCAACAAATCATTGACAAGTGATCATAGCTTTGACAAAGCATCTATTTGATTCCAAGAGAGGTACTATGCTTTGATTGACCATAAAAGCAGCACACACTTATATTGCTAAGTGAAATTTCTTTTAAGTACAAAGGTAAATGACCTAAAATAAGTATTTCAGGCACCCATAAACCGGCTTTCTTAGATCTTCTGATTTTATTTTGGCATTTCATAATGTTTCCTAAATATTTGACCCACTTGCCAAATACAGATATCCAGAATAAAGATCCAAGGCTGTTATTCACTCAATGTGTCAAGTAAGCAGATGTCTACCGCTGTTTTTCTCTGCAACTTTATTACACTAATACATTCAGAAATGTATATTGGCATATGCTATGACTTTCTTGGATTGCTACTACAATGTTACATTAGGTTGGATCATTAGACGTTTCACAGGAGAAGACAGGGCTAAGAAAAACATGTAATGAATCAACAGAAATGGAAATAACATTGAAGATTTTTGTGAAATGTTTGTTGTATGCTTTGGAAATATTTAATGATGGAGAGGCTTATTCATCAAAGAGTGTATTGACATTCCCAAATGAATTTGCATTAATTTGCCCATTGTGTAGTGAAGTCAGTTGTGCATACTTACTATTTAGTTATTGTAGTATTGATAGAGAAAATGGACATGAAGTAATCTCCAAGCATTGTCTGGATAATAGTTGCAGTCACGCGTTGTCAAAATTTACCATAAATTGTCCAAAATATAGAACAATAATATCGTCTTGGATCTGTTTAAAAGAAACAATGCCAACATAGCTATACATTTTTTTAATATTAATAACTACATAAACTGGTAATAGGTATGAATTATAGTAAGAAAGGACAATGTCATCAAAGAGACCTCCCGACCCCAAAATCAGACTCATGCATCACAAGGAAATATAGAAACCACACAACCAATTTCTATTAACCAGCTTTCTCAAGGGGATACCTATTAGGAATAACCACTAAATAATAGTATAACCTTACTAGTGTACTGGTTATATCCTTAACACCATACACATGCATCAAAAAGACACTGTGTATTGATAAAAAGGAATTTTGAGCTGGTACATTACTCATTTTGGCAATATTGGTATTGAATGCCTCAACCTATAACCTACACCAATATTGTTCTTGTGTTTTGCCATGAAATTGTACCGTATGGAACTTCCTACATCACAGATTCAAGCTGCAGGGTAGCCTAACCATGAAGTGGAAGGGTCATCATCACCTGACAAATATGCTTTAAGCATTCCGGAAACTTCAGACTTTATCAAGAGCTGTAACTGTTATGTGTGGTAGTTACATTGATTTTTATAAACTTTCCATTTTCTATTCTATGAGAATATAAAAAAATGGCAAATCAATCTGCATCTACAAATCATAAATCAATCACATATTCTTCATTATGAAATGCAGAAAATCCATAGGACACCGTTCCCTTTACTTCTACCTGAGCAGTATCACCTATACTCAACGTGTCGCTGCTTCATTTATACCTTTATTTTATTCCTTTTAGATGAAAAAAGCGCTTGAACCATTGCAGTATTTGCCTAATGCTTTGTCAAATTTTTATTTGCATAGTTGCCATTTGATAAATTCATCGACTTATTACTTAACACAGCCTCTTTATTTCTACACTTTACAGACTGAATACGGATTTGTTTTGTTTTTTTCTAATAATGCAGTTACCATTAAGTAAAGTCAAAATCAAATGACTGTTAAAAAAAAAAAATAAGAATCCTTTCATATGCTCAGTTGCAATCCATTAGCATATAACTAAAAGTGGAGCAGATGCAAGTCAATACTTTCCTTAAGGGAGCCCATATTTTTACATATTTTGTAATAAGGAAACTGTCTCTCCCAGATGGCATCTGGTGATTACTGCCGGTGTTCTTACTGGTTAGACCCTAAAAAACAAATTAATTGTAGTCTACATCACTGCATGCAAGTAATAACACATCATAGGACACTCATAAAGTAAACTTGCCCAAAAGAAAATTTATGTTGCACCTTAAAACTACAAAATCTATTAACCCTAATAAGAGAAAACAGCTGGCAGCTATACAATAATCACTTAGCAACAAAAGATCCTTATCATCTACCCATTATAACAGGAGATTCACTAGCGCCGTTTTTTTCTTACGAACCGTCTGCTGTTGTTAATCCTCAGTTCTCTTCATATGCTCACTTCCTAGAATCTATCCATGCATTACTATCTTTTATCTCTTTTTTTTCTTTTTTTACAGAGCGCAACAATCTGTACTCAGAAAAAAAGTCTTCACTAAAAATGTGATTTGAAGAGGCATGTTTGTGCTGTCATCTAGGAATCTGGACCATTTCTCTGGTGCATTTTTCATCAGTCTGTTTACTGTGGTGGGGAAAGGTGACACAGAAAGTACCTCTACTGCTAATGAAGGGAGCAGCATTGTGTTCTTCCTTGGGAGGAAGTGGTTATGTTCATTACAATGAGTTACCCAATTAGATTGTCTCATGTATGGCTAGCAAGTGGCAAATTGATTTTACCGGTTCAAATGCTTGAAGCTTGCACTTGTATATTTAAGCTAACTAGAATCAATGGCATTAGATTTTTTTATTCTTCTAAATTCATGTCACTGAAAAGTGAAAACATACTAAAAACAATAAAAAAAAATTAGACTGAAGCATGCCAATCTGTTTGCCCATATTAGGGCCTGGTGAATATAAAAAGAGTGATTCACCAAAGTGTAGATTATCCCACAGCTGCTTGAAGTTGCCAAAAGTATACACTTTTCCAACTTTGCTCTTTCAACAAAGGATATATTTTATGAAATGTGGAGAACTTTCAACAAACTGTGTAATTTATGCGCCACATTACATCTGTTTTCCCAAATTTGTGGCAAGTAAGGGAATTAATCATGCATCAAAGTGATAATATGACAAGAACATACAGTATATGTATGTATGTATAATTGTATTTATAAAGCACAACAAATTTACGCAGCACTGTACAATTCAGCAATACAAATACAATAGAGACATGGGGAAATTGCATTATACAATAAAAGCATAATATCACAAGGATACATCACTTTTAAGTGCCAGGCTGTGTTTGACACAAGAGGTTGGAGGTCCCTGCCCCATAGAGCTTACAATCTAAATGGGAGAAAGACTTACATACACTGATAGAAAGGTAATAAGAACATGCTGGATTGGCTAGCCAATGTTATCATGAAATGAATCTGAAAACAATTTACAAACAATCAACAACAAAATAAATGACCAAACAGCCACAAAACGTAAACATTGCCATTTCTGATGATACATATACATATATACTAATAGAGGAATTGTATCCTTTACTAACATAATTATCAATAATCAGCAAATGTTGCTCTTCAGTGTACTACCCCCATAATCTTTAGGACAGAATCTTGCTTGCCAATATACCCAACTGTAACAACAATGGTTCATCCTACCACTGGTACTCTCACACATTCAGGGGGTTATTCACTAAGGTGCGAATTCGACAGTCAAATTCGCAAACAGCGGATTCCCATAGCAAATACGCTACAATTTCCCCATTGTAAAGTCGCGACAATTTTTTAAGGTTAAGATTGTGACAATTTTCGCATAATAAAGTAGCAACTGCGAGAATATTCTCATTATAAAGACGTGGCTGCGACAGTAGCAGTTTATTGCGACTGTCTTTATCTGGCGAATTCGCACCTATACGCAACAATTCGGACTTTAGTGAATAACCCCCTCACTCAGTTTGGCACATGCTGTTACTCCTTCAATGTAGCATATACTATGTTATATACTATGCTATACTATATACTATGTATACTGTATATACAGTTGTAAGATGTCCTTTTGTTTTTAAACGGTTGACCATGGGGTCTTAATAAAGCATTTAAAATATTTTTACGGATTGGAGTGCTGGAGAACCATTTTTGAACTGAATGTAAAACATCAAACAGTTTGCCAAATGCACAAAGATGAGGAAGGGGCAAATTAATGCAAATTCATTATGCAACTGTTTGGACTTTAATGAATAATCCCCTAATTGTCAAGCCCATTCAATTTGCCAAAAAACAAAACATTTTCAACAACAAACCTTGAGAAATAATCCCCACAGGTTCAAGAGGGAAATGTGTGACTTTGGAGAGTTTGTCTTATTCCTCTTGTTTACTCAGTTTGTAACAATTCAATCAGCTTTGACTATATTCAAATATTTCTTTTGCTCTCTCGCTTCATTGCCTACCCACCTCTTTCCAATATATTTTCAACACTTTTATAATGCCTTCCTCCACCTTTCACGTCATTTGACCCTTCCGATCCACTATCAATATGTAAACTGTTTCCTTTAATAATGTGCCTTCAATCACTGTAAGAGCTACAAGTCATAAAGTTTAACAGATAAAGTGTCAAAAGCTTATCCACTCTGGCTTTGACAGTGAAACCTGGTCTAATCTCAATGCCAATCCGTTTGCAAACTTTTATACAAGTCCCTCATTTCTCTGAGTCTCACTTGAAGAATAAATGCTAACTGACAAGCAACTGTGGTTTATTAAACCCAAGCCATGTACAAAAACAGTACAATAAAAAACTGGGCTTGTAGAATAAAGTCTCCTTCACATTTTATCCTTAGTTTGCTAATTCTAAAGCAACCTCAATATAGCAAGGTCTACCTTACAGTGAAGGTATGTGGTGCTAAACTGTTTCCACCTGTTTGAACCGCTTGCATTTTAAGCAGGGTTAACTGTGGAGCACCATTTGGAAATGGTTTAGAGAAATATTTGTATTCTCAAGGGGAACCTGCATTGCACAGTGTATCCTGCCTTGTGGTCTGCTGAATGCTTTAGAGCTTAAAATGCCAGTCAACTGGGACCAAGGGAGAAGATTGGATAACAATTTTACTAATCAAAACAATTTCAGGAACATTATTGAGCTCTAAAGACATTTTCCATTTAACAGAGGGGTAGAGTCACAACAGTTGTTGAATCAAATTATAAGGCAAGATCTTTAAACACATGTTTTTAAACAAAATCATTTTTTCTTTACAAATGTGAACATTTTACATTCTCTAGGTTGGAAAAGTGAAGTAAAGCCAAGAGATAAATAAATCTCTGTACAAGTTAAAGAACGGATAGCACATCTGACATAAAGGTCATGAAAGGAAATGCTCAGAAACTGAATGTGAAATTATAGAATGTGAAGGTGTATTTTACTTTGACAATGAATATTTTATGTTGTTTACTGTGCACCTCCATGAAGTTATGGAGAAGAACTAACTGTTTATCAACCAATGCTATGAAATACAAAACACTGAATCCAGTAATTTAAAGTACACAGAGAATAAATAGTGCAGAAATGCTGGATATTATTACCACTACTAGTTTCTCTTCTTGATAAAACTATTCACTCTGTATCATGGTGGATGCAAGAATCTTTCTTTCAATGGATACCCTCAATCATATTAACATATGTCATCATAGGTATACATTTATGTAACAAGGGACGTGTAAATATTTCCTAAAGCACAATAATACTTGCTCAGAATTCAGGACTACTGTATCTACTCTTACCTGACTCTATAAGTTACTTTTATCCATTCATTAAAAATAATCTTATATTCAGATAAAGGGCAACTTGAATTACGTATATTACAGTAAGTGGTGGATCACAAAACCTTATGCCTTTTGGGACTTTAATACAGCTATTTTTCAACCTGTTCTCTGCAGATTCTCACCCTTCTAATTATTTAGTTGAGACCACAGGACCATTCTCCATGTATTTGAGAAAAATGTTTACATTTAGGGGGTTATTCATCAAAAGGAAAAATTTGACTATCAAAGTGAATTTTCATCACTTCGGATGATCACACATCACAATACACTGTGTTGAATTCACTACTGAGACAGATTTCAATAATTGATGAATGGGTGAATTACCTGTGCACGTAATAAAGTAGTGTGAAGTGCTCCATGTCTGTCATAAGCTGTCAAAATAGACTTGAATTTACATTGCAGATTATGGAAAAGAGGTGAATAAATGTGAATTCACAACATTATGCCACAATTGACCTTTCATGAATATGACCTAATCACAGTGTTGGATGCACATGTATTCTGCTGCTGAAACACTTACAGTGCAATGTAACATAGTAACATAGTTTATAAGGCTGAAAAAAGACACAAGTCCATCCAGTTCAGCCTATTTTCCTGTAATGTTGATCCAGAGGAAGGCAAAAAACCCATGAGGCAAGAGCCAATTATCCTCATATTAGGGGAAAAAAATCCCTCCCAACTCCAAATATGACAATCAGAATAATCCCCTGGATCAAGGTCCCACCTTCAGTTATCTAGAACCCATAACTTGTAATATTCTTACACTGAAGGAAAGCATCCAAACCAGTTTTGAACTCTTTAATGGAATTAACCATAACAACTTCTTCAGGCAGAGAGTTCCATAACCTCAATGTGAAGTAAAAAAAAACCCTCTGCAACTGCCCCTGATTTAAATCTATTCATTGAGCTGCTGTTTCCACCTATGAACAAACCTAGCAACATTTCTGTCAGCTAGAACATTCAGTAGCCACTTATGTAGCATTGAGATTAACCCATTTTGTATTGAATAAAGTGAGAAATCAACTGTTGGAGTGAATTCTCATCACTTCAGGTGACTATGCCCTAACAATAGTAAAGCCACGACCACGACAATATTCCCAATCTCTGACGCATATGTAATTTCACTGATATGTATGTCTGTACTATCCAGTGACAAATAAATAATCTAATCTAATAATGTAGTCGCAACCACGACAGCAGCCATCTACAAGTGCTGGTCAACGAATTAGAATAATTTGAAATAGTGCAATCATGAAAT
>WMED01008699.1:0-13938 GCA_019650415.1 Pipa parva | reverse complement strand
AAACAATTGATTATTTATAGAGATGACTTATTCTACATTCAATTTAATTTACATTTGATTTTCAGCAAAGTCATATTTGGTAATTAGGAAAAGTGGGGAACACTATGGAAATATGGCAAATATCTCATAACAAGGTCAATAACAGCTGCTGCAGAGCGCTGAGTTATCCACTGCTTAAGCTGTACAAAAAAATACCAAAGCAATTATTATCACATCTGTATTGGAAATGGCTCTTCTGTGTTTCTGTAAGGCCAAGTTCACACAGCAAACTAGCATTTCGACATATTCATATACATTTAACGTTGCAGTTTCCTTAGCAAATGGCTTTTGTTAAAATTGGGTAATTATGTATTTCCACTGCCTAGTTTGTTGCTGTTAAAGTAACATTAGAACACAATAACAGGGGGAAAAAATACCGCTTATGCGCAGTTCATCTTTTTCCCCATTATTAGTTATATTCAGATGTTGGCAGCAGGGGCTTTATGACATGTGCATGGGATTTGGGGGGCAGGTTAGGACTATTAAAATCCATTGGAGGGTCATATTTAACTCACAGGTCTCCAGATGGGAAGGTTCTGTTTTATATTACAGTACATTTTTCACACAAAAAAAGGAAAAAGTCAAAAAAAGTTATACTTTAAAATACAGTTATTAACAATAATTAACCCCAAGGTTGAGGTGGTTTATAAATATATATGTTACAAACTGTGTATCCTTTAGTACTGTTCTGACATTGAGAGAGAGGGAATATCTCTCGAAAGCTTGTCTGAAACAATGAACTGATAGTCCAAATAAAGTATCATAAACATTACAATACTCATCTTTCTAGTGGTTTATAAATCTCGGCAGGTTTGTGATTTGTTTCCATTAAATGATTGGAAACTGTTCTTAGTATATGAATTGTTCTTTGTTCATGCTAGGTTCTGTATCTAGGTTCAAAGGTGTTTGTATCTTGACATCAACCACCCCAATTTGTTCTAGTCAGAGGCGGCCCTTGCCCTATTGGCGCCCTAGGCAACTCCCCACCCGGTACCCCCCCCCCGTCCCGTGCCGCCCCCATCCCACGCCGCCCCCCCTGCCCCACGACACCCTCCCTGCCCTGCCCCCCCTTGCCCCTCGGGCCCCCTCTCACGCCGCAGCCCCCACTCACCTCCAACACCGCCGTCCAGCCGCGTCTCAACTTCAAATCTCCCAATTGGCAGCCGCGGCTTTACTTCACATCTCCCAACAAGCAGCCGCGGCTGCCAATTGGGAGATTTAAAGTTGAGCCGCAGCTGCATGTAACCTCTCCCGGCCGGCACTCTAAAAATAAACAAATTTAGAAAATGCTAGGGGGCGCCCCTAGCATTTGCCTAATGGCAGAGCTGGCACTGGTTCCAGTGTTATATGATCTGCTGAAGCCCATCACCTGTGCTGATTCTGATTCTTGCAGCTCACCTACACTGTTATTCTGTACATAACTAGCCTTTGCATCCAGGCTCAATCTTCATGTATTTAGCTAAAGACACATTGCCAGTTATTCATGCTAACATTCTCTATTTGCAATGTGAAGTTTATATTGATTGTATGCTATTTTTTCTGTTATTGTTAATGATAAGGACTGTATGATATGGTATATATTAGAGGGTTTGGTAGACATCATTCTTCAATCAGGGGCTCATCATCAGAGTGAGGCTGCCCTTATCTGGTGTTTGTGTTAGGGGTGCTGTTGAACTGTGTAGTTGAATGTCTATCAATTTTCCTCAATGCAATTTGAATGGAGAACCAGTCTATGGTTATGTAAGGAACTTTCCATTTTAAAATCACATAAATACTGTTTCAAAGGAACAGATGTCTATTTTCTTTCTGTTTGGTTAAAAGGGTGTTGGAAAAATAGAGAACGTTGGGTAAAAGTGGCCCCAGGGCCTATGCCACTTGAATACTATCTCACAAAGTAGAAAAGTCAAGACAAGAATTTCAGTGAATTTGACAGTGAGAATTCGACTGTCAAATTTACAAAGAGTGGATTCCCAGGATTCCTATAGCAAATCCGCGACTGTGACAATTTTAATGTCGCGACTGCAACAATATTCCCAATAATGAAATCGCAACTGCAACAGTAGTCGTTTATTGCGACTGTCTTTATCTAGCTAATTCACACCTTTACGCAACTATTTGGACTTTAAAGAATAACCCCTACAGTCTTACAAGGTGGAAAAACACTTTAAAGGGCGAATAAATCTAACGTAACCTTCCGTTAAAAGTTCACAATACAAATATATAAACTTTGAAATTTACTTTGATAGCATAAGCAATTGATCCCAATGCAAACTGATTCATATTGGTAATACAGTTGTGCATTCTTGTTGTAAGCTCTTTTAGGCCAGATCCACAGTGGCATATCTGTGCGTGGAACTTATGCTTAGGAAATGAGCTTGCTCGCATTCAACGCTGGCGTGGCAGGAACAAGGTAAGTGCCATAGGGATTCGCGGTGCTTTTTTTTTTTTCGAGCACAGTGTTAAAATACACCAGTGTGAATCTGGCCTTATACCGATAAATTCAACTTTTTGTTTCTTCAAGGTGCATTTTTCCTATCTGATCAGGCATTGTATTGTATTGTTTAATGAGTAGCACTGAACATTGTAATCAGAATAGCAAGTCCTAAACTTTAAAATGGAATTGGCCTCACATGTAACTGTTTTAAACTAACCAGGCCCATTGGGATAAAAAAAAAATCCCTGATTAAAGAAATATTTTAAATGGTGTTTTTCCTTCTTACAGTGTGTTTATATGGAATTTGTAAACCCATCATAGTTGTCAAACAAAGCACTATACTCCTCTTTAAAGCAGAGATAAAGAGCAAAGTCTTCTGGTATGTGCAACACTTTATCTAGTGATTTACTTACTGGAAGAAGCTTCAAATTTCAATAATTCTGTTTAGTTTCTATACATTTAGAAACAACACTGCACCATTCACAGGCAATCACGGATAACCAGAGAGAGAGAGAGAGTTCTTACAAAATTACAATTTAATGGCGTTCATTTTCTCTCTTTGCACAAGTTCCTCAAGCTTTGTCTACAATGTACTTATTGATACAGCTCTCCAAGGTATGTGTAAGCACCACTGGATTGTAGGAAAACACTTGCCAATGTTTCTAGGGTCTAGCAAAACTGTCCCAAAGTTCAATGTTTATATTGCCAACTAAGAATTAAAAATAAGGGAATCTCATATTGGTTTAAAAGACTGAAAATGTCATTGAAAATCTTCTGACAATTATATTGGCAAAACCATCATCGGCTTGATGCCATATATTAGTCATAAGTTACCATATGTTGGAAGCATGGGGATCTGGCACTTTAGAGTTTTAGCACAGAACACAGCTCTGAGATACTATGTAAAACAAAAGTCTATAAAGTGGTGAAAGATGAGAAAAAAAATCAGGGGAGTGCTGACACAGGCTATTAGCAAAGACTTTGTTTGATCGGAAACATGCTATGCTTTGACATGAGCAATAACCAGCTGTAAGGATGCTAATCATAGGTATTATTGAAGAGCCGGATAATTCTAAATGTTTACAGAAGATTATGTAGCACTAGTTTGACAAGAACATTAATGTTTTACTTCCTTGCATGCGAAACAATCAATTTATTTATACTGATGTAGGCATTAATACCATTTCAACATAACTAAAAGTTTGATGTTTTTAGTTAGAACAAAAATAATCACCAATCCATGATCACAGATAAAATAATTTACAACTGTTTTTATGTCGATCCTCCCTCTCGAAAGCTTGTCTATTTAAAATGACTGCTAGTCCAATAAAATAAAAAAATAAAATAAAAAAGGTATCACCATGTATTGCATTACACCTAGGGCATATTTACTAAAGTCACATTTATCATATTGCCAGATATCGCCATAGATTTAGCGATATTGGATATCATCGCCATAGTCCATTTATTATTATGCGGCAATAGCACTGCTAGAGCGTTATATGCATTTATCCTGGCGATATCGATATCTGTAGAAGCAGTGGTACCAATTGCGTCTATGGGGATGGATATAGGTATCAATATCGATATACTGTAGATATCCATGTGTATATCGATAAGATACACTTAAAACATAACTCCAGACTACAAACACACTTTGCCCCATTGAAAGTAATGGATAACGCAACCCAGAGAGTAGCGATATATTAAGCAAAAGAAATAGCCAAAAAACAAAACACTTATCTTAGTAAATGTCTGGAGTTATGTTTTAAGTGTAACTTATCGATATCGATATACACATGGATATCGATACCTATATCCATCCCCATAGACGCTACTGTTTCTACAGATATCGATATCGCCGGGATAAATGCATATAACAACCTAGCAGCCCTATTGCCGCATAATAGTAAATGGTCTATGGCGATATCCTCCTATATCACTAAATCCATGGCGATATCAGCGTTATAGAGGATATCGACTTTAGTAAATATGCCCCATCATGAATGGTATCTATTTGCCAAAGGTTATAAATACATAAGTACATGAATAACTATATCTATATATCTACACTTCATTATTAAAATTTTCCATACATAATGGTGGTACCAAACCATTGCATTATCTGTAAATAATATCTCCAAATGTATATTATACGTGTCCTCCTCATTAGTATACTTCCATGGCCAACTATTCTTTAAAACACAAGTTAAAACTCAAATAAAGAATTGTTATACCATGTAAGTCACTGATATTATCAGGAGAAGAAAGTAAAAATAAGGTAATTTATTGCCTAAGGTGGATATATTTTTGCAATCTTTGGAGACAAAGCTGGATAATATTTCCGCCTAACTCAATCAATAAAGGTATGATTCAAACAACATTGTTACATTTCTCTTGATTATTCAAGTCAATCAAATGAGCAACCACATTTGTGACTAAAGAGAATTTGGAATACTAAGTTGTAAGGTAAACCAAAGGAAAAATAGGACAACCAAAACCAAACACATCCTTGAGTAAAAATGAGATCAATTATATATTTTGTAAAATCAAAACTAAACTAAACTTAACACTAATATTTTCCATATTTTTTTAACTGACCCAGGAGTACTTTTGTAGATCTACCCTCACTATCAGTGCACTTTTTGGACACCTTCACATGCTATTGGGTAAGTTTTTCTGTTCTGAGAGATCATTCATAAGGGCTTATACAAGTACCGAACACAGGGTCCTCATTCAATGTTTAACAATTCCCAAATATACTGTATTTAATACTTTAATATACTAGTACACGGGCAAAATTTAATAAATCCAGAAAAGCCCCATTTTGCTTTCTGGAGTTTATTCCCATGAGATCTCGGAAGTTTCCAAATATAGTAAGATTTTTTTCCGATAGATATTTAGATAGACAGAAACTTTTCAATCGAGTTTTTCTTTACATTGAAAAATTCAGTCAAAACTTTCTGTCAGTAAATATCGATTGAAAAAACCTCACGGTATTAACTGTGAGAAACTTCCGAGATCTCACGGTATAAACTCGGAAAAGCAAAATCAGGCTTTTCCAAGCATACTAAATTTGGCCCTTAATATACATCTTCAGTCATCAATATTAGACTTGAAACAATGTATTTTAATACATTTTTTTATTCATTAGATATACAGTATAGAGGTCTGACAATATCAATTGCAACCAACAGCCTATGTAAGTTTCAGCATTGCATATGGCTTTAAGAAAAAGTCTGGAATGTAACCATACAAGACACATTTAAGCCTTTGTTTATATTGTTAACAATCATAAAAATAATAGTGCATTATGGTTCAGTTAGAAATTAATTCATTATAAATATTATTTTGCTTTCAAAATGCATTAACCAGATGTACTATTTGAATATTTGTAGATAACATTTGAAGTGCTTGCTTTCAAATTTTTTTATTTATATTTGAGAGGGATTATATTTTCTATGTATGCTGTATCTTGTTCTGAGTAACTTATTAATGTTTAACAAATGTATATATAAAATCATTTATGGCATTCTTTCTTTTGATTATATGTTAGCATTTAAAAATGTCACAGTATGTCATCAGCATAACAGAAGCTTCAAAACCTAACTGACCTTCAATTTCATTTGGCTGCCAGAGGTTGTATGTATAATTTTATTTATTAAGCGCCACAAATTTACGCAGCGCTGTACAATTCAGCAATACAATTATAATACAGACATGGGAAAAGTGCATTGTACAACACAAGTATAATATCACAAGGATACATCACTTTAAATGCCAGGTTGTGGTTGACACAAGAGATTGGAGGTCCCAGCCCCATAGAGCTTACAATGTAAGAAAAAAACAACTTCAAATAATTGCAACACAGTAAAAGTTACATTTAAAGGGAAAAATTTATTAAGGACTTTACCGAGAAAAATCTTATTTTGTTCTCTCTTTTCAAATTTTTTTCCATGGAAAGGTAGCCATGCTTTACATTAGTCGCCATGCTTTACATTAGTTGCCATGCTTTACATTAGTCGCCATGCTTTATATTAGTCGCCATGCTTTATATTAGTCGCCATGCTTTATATTAGTAGCATGCTTTATATTTGTCGCCATGCTTTACATTAGTAGCCATGCTTTACATTAGTAGCCATGCTTTATATTAGTCGCCATGCTTTACATTAGTAGCCATGCTTTACATTAGTCGCCATGCTTTACATTAGTCGCCATGCTTTATATTAGTCGCCATGCTTTATATTAGTAGCATGCTTTACATTAGTAGCATGCTTTATATTTGTCGCCATGCTTTACATTAGTAGCCATGCTTTATATTAGTAGCCATGCTTTACATTAGTCGCCATGCTTTATATTAGTAGCATGCTTTATATTAGTAGCATGCTTTACATTAGTCGCCATGCTTTATACATTAGTAGCCATGCTTTACATTAGTAGCATGCTTTATATTTGTCGCCATGCTTTACATTAGTAGCCATGCTTTACATTAGTAGCATGCTTTATATTTGTCACCATGCTTTACATTAGTAGCCATGCTTTACATTAGTAGCATGGCTGCCTTTCCATGAAAGATATAAAAAATTCAGGATACCAAAACTTGATCTCGTTATCTCAAATGAAATCTCGCCAGAATAAAACAAGATCTCGCTCAGTAAAGTCGGAAAGATCCAGAGCGGTCCCTTGTCCTGGGAGTGAAAACCAATTTTCCTTTCCTCCTGCAGTCTCTTGCAACCTGCACTATATAAGGTAATTGACACAGACTGGACCCATCGTTTTTAATAAAGATTTATAATAAATATTTTGTCATGCCTCCAGATGAAAACAAATAGAATTAAAATTGCTTAGCCGGTTATTTCATTTAATTGATTTCATAGTAAATTAAAAGTCAAAACCATTGCAAAGTATCAGACAAGCTTTCTTTAATTACCATATAAACTATGTCCGCTTTGCTGTTTTCACTTACAAGATAACAAATATAGTTCTTATGAACGTCAGGGTACTGCAGTTCTTGTGGTTTGGAAAGGGGCAGAGACTTGGAATTTGATTTGGACCAGAACCTCAGACCTTCAGGAGCTTAAGGGCCTAAGACAGGCTAAACATAAAACTTCCTGCCAATTCTAATTATGGTTTTAATCAGACACTTTTGGTTTCCTGCACAAATCTTCTGCTGTTCTCCAATTACTGTGGTATCTAATGTGACAGAGCAGACATGATTTCTGTGAATATAGTTTGTTTCTTCTTGTTTTTTTGTTTACAGGCTTCATTTAGACCAGTTTCGTTTGTGAATTTTGTGAATTCTTTTCCTGGACTTGTGGCATTCTGTGTCTGTTTTGTTAAGATCATGTTACTGCTTTTTGTTACAAAGAATTGTCCTCATTTGTTTTTATTTAGCAGTTCCGCTAGTGTTGTATAAACTCTGTTCAGAGAGTTTTGGAGCTAGAACTGAATCTAATATGTGTCGATCAGGGCACTAAAAGGAAGTCAAAACAGTTTCACAAAACTTGTAGTATAATAATTATATAATATATAATTATACTGGATATATGAATGACCTTACTAAGCATGGCATCAAACAAAGGGAAAATAATCAATGCATATTCCCTGGATCCAGGCAGATCTTGGTTTCAATTAACTTTTCATGAAACGCAACAGTTGTAAAAGAGTAACAGCTATTAGCCACCATACATTATATACATTATGGGCAGTATGGTGGCTCAGTGGTTAGCACTGCTGCCTTGCAGCGATGGGTTTGTGTTCAATTCCACCCTGGACTTCATCTGCATTGAGTTTGTATGTTCTCCCTGCACCTGCGTGGGTTTCCTCCCACAATCCAAAAATATATATCTGTGTGTGACTGAATAGGGAAACTAGATTGTAAGCTCCATGGAGCAAGGACTGAACTGAATGATGAATCTCTGTAAAGCACTGCGTAATATATCAGCGCTATATAAATGAATACATACTTTGGAGGTGGCTGATGAGTTTCTTATGTTTGTGGCCATATATACTGTATATGTAATTAAAACCCTGGGTTTATAATGGGTGCCCTTGCACATAATAAAAGTGAAAGTGCTGTGGACCAAGGAGTGTGCATTGTTAACTTTTCCTTTTGTTCCCATAATGAAGTAAATATTACAGGACTAAGATATTACACAGATCAGTGCGTAATGCAAGACCAGTCATGCAACTAATTTGAATACAAAATGCCAATAGTTGACCAGACACACCAGCAAGCTGCTACTGCCCGGCCTCCTGCCAGTATTTTACACTCAGAAGAATGAGGCCAGGTAGACGCGGTGGATTTCTTTAGCCTACCGGGAGATAAAAATACTGGAACTCACAACACTACTCAGGACTTCGCAGGACTATTAACATCCCTAAATCATCTCCTATTTTTCACACATCCACAAACAGCACTGTCCCTGTTTGGTTGCTAATGATATGCACATTAATCAAATTTTTATTTTTAACAAGTAAATTTCTCTGGTTATGCACAAGTGTCAAGCTCACCAGGTGACACAATGAAAACCATGCTTTGTTTATAGTACAATAGTATATCTTTATACATTCATGTAATTAAGTAAAATGTCCAGCATCTGGTTCAGGCGCTATCAATGCATTTTAAAGGAGCCTCAGCCGCATCCAGCCTTTTACCAAAAATACATGAGAGAGTCATATATACTGTGTGCACTATAGTCTGCTCCATTAGCAACTACCACCTACTGTATTTTTCAGAAATGTAGCTACTTACTATTTGGATTCAACTATTTAACAATGCAAGGATTGATTTTTCATCAATAAAAGCATACCCCCAACTGTCCCAGATTCAGCGTGACAGTCCCCCTTTTCATGTACCTGATGGTTGGGCCGTCTTAAAGAAATCAGCAGTGCACATAAAACCAGGAGGGAGTAGGGTGTGTGTGCCGGGGACCTCACTGATGATGTCACCATCTAACAGCCAATCAGAAATCAGTAGGCTTTGCTCTGGATATGTCAGTGGCAGAGGGGACAACTCATTCCCACTGTTTCATCTTGGTGTATTGGGAGGTATGATAAAAGTAACATAGTCTACACATTTCTAGTTGTATCAGTTATACTCTAATAGTATTACCCACAATTTACTGATCCCTCATTATATTGTATCACAGTCTAATGGGAGATTAAAAGGGAATGTATTACTGGAATTGCTATGTCATTTTTTGTCTCTATCAGATCACTGAATCCCTAAGGGACTCCAGTGTTTAAACTGAATCTAAAACATTCACGTTCCCTTCCCAGTAGCAGATCATCTCAATTTCTTCCACTTATGGACTATCTTTGAATAAGAATGCATTTCAATGTACTTAAATCTCAACTCTCCCCAGAGTAATGTAAAGTCATTAGATCTGCTATGGTCATAAGCCTTCTCTGTTACAGCAAATTTGTATACTGTTTATCAAGAGGGTATAATGTTAGATAAATGATATATAACTGTTACAGCGGGGAAAAAAATGTGTTTTAAATAAGCAAATTGAAATTGTTTTTCTGCTTGCTTGTGGGCATTAAGCTTTTTCAACTTTCTTGCAGTACATAACACATGAACGCATCACAATGTACAGATACACTGTATTCCTGACAGAAGAACTGTTAATATGATGTAGGCACTATAACTAATGTTTATTATGTTAAAGCACGGACAAGCTGAATAAACAAATCTTGGTGCAAGTCTTATTTCCTATGGGATAATAAACTAGAAAGCGTGCAAATTTTAATTAAATAAGGGCTTGGTTTATTTGAACTACATTCTGTGTATATATTTCAGCGGTTATCAGATTTACCATAAGCTCTCTCTTTGCAGGTAGCTTATACAGTGGCGTTACTGGTTCCTCATTTAAAATGGTTGCAAGCAGGTGTTCATTTAATTAGTATTAATACTTACTTTTAAAACATGATTTCTTGTATATGGATATTACTAAAAATGTTTTTTTTTTTTATTTTAGTGGCAGAAATATTAACCACGAAATGGTTTATATTTCCGTTTTGGTAAAAAAAAAACATGAAATGGGCAGAAAAGCAAAAGAATGCCAATTTAATGGGGCGCTATAGTAACTGTACACACATACATATAAAACTCCTTTATACTAAGCCAATTGCTGACACATATAGATAAAAAGAAACGTTTAGGGAAGAAATGTCAGTGAGTGGAGATCCATATTTAAGTATCACCTTTAAGATATAGAGACACGGGCACTGCCTGTTTGCTGTGTTCAGTATTTAAATCTCCCATTGGTCCAGAACCCGGAAACCCAGTATTTACCGGAATTAGACTGCCGACAAGATCACAGGTGGCGCTCGTGACTAAAGTACAACATAAAAGTCATTCAAGGAAATTCATCAACAAGGGGCAATCATTCAAAGAGGTCTAGTAACCCTTAGCAACTAATCAGTATAGGTTACTAGTCCTTTGTAAAGTTTGACCCTGTCGATTAATTGCCCTGATTGGTTCTTCCTGCTTACTTGCTTTTGAACTGATTCCTTGGTTTTAACTGTAGACTTAAACCTCCCACTCTTTTCTACAGTATAACATCAAACATATATACAGATTATGTGCTTTCTGTGGACACAATAATTAACATAATTAATTATTAAATTAACCTTTACATAACTCTCTTTATGCAGAGACAGTAATGAAAAACAAACTCATTTGATATATCTGTGGCTCAGGGTAGTGCAGTGGTTAGCACTGCTGCCCTGCAGCACTGGGTTCTGGGTTCAATTTGGTTCATATCACTGTAAGCTATTTACTATGCTGCAATGTTTATGTAATGAGTCTGACAGCAAAGTATGTGGTATATTTAACGATATCGACATATGTGTATCGATACCTGCAGTGCTAACAATCCCAACAATTCTGTGGACCACTAATAAACATTAACCGGCATGTAAGAGGTTATGATTTAAAACACAATTTGTAATATACAGTATAGTACAGTATTAATACTGCAATATTAGCGCTATTGAAATAATTTGTTTCAACTATACAAAACCCATCTAGTAGGGGTCCCTAGGACCCCCACACCTCCCCCAAAATCACCCCCAAGCATCAACCCCCATCCAGTGCTAATAATCATTAACAGGCATGTAAGTGGTTAAATGATTTCAAACACAATTATTTCCATAGCACTACTGTTATATTAGCGCTATGGAAATAATTACTTTAAACCAACCAAACACCATCTAGTAAACGTCCCTGGGACCCCCACACCTCCCCCCAGTATCACCCCTCATTTAGCGCTAGGCTAGGTGAGGGGATTGTTAGTTGCAGGAAGCGGCTCCATAGGAGCGATAAGTTTGAGCGTAGTAAGAAAGACAAGTTTAGTAAATAGCCCGTGAGCGATATTGGTTATTTGATGTTTGAATGATACAGTTCAAAATAGGCAATATAGATATACAGGAATGCAGAAAGGGATTTAGTAAATAGGAGAAGAGGTCAATAACAGGTAAAAAAAAAAGGTGTTCGATTTCAAAAACAAAAATCAATTCGACTTTAGCAAATATGCCCCTTTAAGACTGAAAGGATGGGAGAAGCAAAAACCAAAGTTATCGGAGTTCAGCGTTAAAAGAAACAGTACTCTGACATCCCTCTGAGAAACCAGGAGTCGCAAAAGTTTAGTGCTGTGTTCATTTATACAAGCTTAACAAGTCTGACAAAAGACGGGAAAGCATGTTATCCACGGTTCAGTACCCCTTTAAAACAAGAAAATCCCAAAGGTCATTATTAATACTTTCACCTGCTTAACCAAGAGTATACATAAATATTACACATTAAATAGTAAATGAGCTAAAATTAAAGTTGATTGTCAGATGCCATTAACGTTTTAGCATAAATACAGCAGACTTTTTAAGTGTTCTGAGTAGGTAACTATGCCGCAAATAAACCAGCACAAGCCAGCCAACATTTTCTGAAGAAACTCCTGCCAAGTGGGACAAGTGTAGCAGAGGGTAAACTCATTGCAGTAACACAGTATCTCCTTGTGAGAGTTACTTGCTTTAAAGAAGCTGTCAGCAGCAGGCTTCAATTCACCCATTTAGTGTGTCTGAATAAAAATATATTGTAAGTAATCCTCATCGGTTACACATCATTTAACTCTAAAAGAGAAGTTAAACAATACTTTGGCATATACTGTACAAATAAATCATAAAAAAAAAAAAAAATACTATTTTTGTTTTCTGCAGAGAAATAGATACAAATAAAAATAACCTGAAATTTTTCCACTTTAGTTTGGCCAGAAAATGTTTATTTTTCAGACTTTTAATAAAATCAAAGTTAAACACTTCTGTACGTGCCGACTCTTTTCTCTTAATGCGTAAATATCTTTTATCTAAATGTAATTTCCATTCTCTCTTCCTTAACAGCCTTTAGCGGTTTCATTTAAATACATTCTATCCAATCCTTGTCATTATGGTAAAAACTACTGAAAATAGCTAAATGTATTAATACCAGATTTTTAAATATTCTTGTCATTACCAATTTGGGTGAAATTTAATAAACTCGGAAAAGCCCAATTTCGATTTTCTGGGTTTTTTTCCCCATGAGATCTTGGAAGTTTCTCACGGTAAATATTGTGAGATTTTTTTTTTTGGATCAATATTTACCGACAGAAAATTTTTCAATTGAATTTTTACTTTGGCTACCTTTCCATCAAAAAATTTGATCGAAAAAAATCAATCAAAAAGTTTTTGTTGGTAAATATCGATAAAAAATAGTCTCGGAAAAACAAAATTGTGCTTTTTCGAGTTTATTAAATTTTGCCTAAATGTAAAATTACCAAATTATAATAAACCTGATTTTGCTTTTCTGGGTTTATTCCCATGAGATCGCGGTAAATATAGTGAGATTTTTTTTTGATTGATATTTACTGACAGAAACTTTTCAATGGAAAGGTAGCCATACATAAGTTTTTGTTGGTAAAAATCTATAGAAAAAAATCTTGGAAAAGCAAAATCAGGCTTTTCCAAGTTTATTAAATTTTGTCAATACCAAATTACAATAAACGTGCCCTTAAAAAAATTCTTGTCATTACTAAAATGTGAAATTTATTAAAGTCATAAAGACTGCTCTCAGCCTTTGAGTTTATCTCGCGAGATCTCGTGTTGAGATTACCGCGTGATTTTTGGGATCGAGTTTTTCAATCTCGATTTTTTAATAAAAAGGTAGCCATTCTTCCAATATATAGAATGTCTACCTTTCCGTCAAAAAGTTGAGATAAAAAAACTCAACTGAAAATCTCACGGGAACAAAGCGAGATCTCGCGCGATAAACTCGGAAAATACATTTTGTCCTAAATATGAATGCTAGTTTTTAGTGGCATCATACAAGTTACCCACTCCAAACTTTCTACTTTTGTTATTTTTTCAGTTTCTAGCAGGTTTAAAAGGAATAAAACATCATTGCAATCGCTTAGGGGGTAATTCGCACCTTG
>WMED01008698.1:0-16747 GCA_019650415.1 Pipa parva | reverse complement strand
CCCTTTCCCTATCTACTCTATCTTGCCCTCTACGTGTGTTATTTCCCTCCCCCCCCACAGTTATGTGTGTAACTGAATAGGGAAAACTAGATTGTAATCTCCACTGGGGCTGGGACTGACATGAATGATTAATCTCTTTAAAGCGATGCGAAGGATGTTAGTGCTATATAAATGCAAACACTCCTAGATAGTTGTTTCTTATGGAAGATGCTGTTTGTCATTACTGTTATGAAGACCAAATTCTGTCTTTTCATTCTGGATAATCAACAAGTTATTCATCTGTACCTCTCTGGAAAAGCACATAAGCCACAAGGTTTCCTGGATTACTCATAAGTACCTCACAACATTTGTAGAGCACCTAACAGAACTGCTTGGCCAGTAACAGTATTTTCCAAAGCCCTATTGGGACCCTGGCCTTTCTGACACGAGCTGACATACTGAACTCAAGGGTTTGACATAGGATAAATCTGTAAACATAGTTGACATGGAATAGGTAATAGGAAATAAATAGGTATGACCTCATTCCATTTATTAGGTGACCAACTATCACTGTTTTGGAGGGCAAACCTCCCTTAGTCAGGACAATGCAGGTGGTGGGTGTGTGCAAATTAAATATAAAAGTGATGTGGATCTCTGTCACGGATCATATGAGATCAGAGATCTGGTCATACTGTAAGGAATCCGGACCTGTGGCTTGATATTCTGTAGAAGGTTTGAGCAAACAGTCACAAATCATACCAGGGGGTGCCACGGAAACTGGGTAGCCACTAGAGGTACTATAGCATACCCAGAGCTCATTATGCCTCTAAAAACACTAAGGCATACTAAATGTAAAGCACATAGGGATACTGTGCTAGGTGGTACAACATTGGAGGCATTAAGGTGTACTGTGAAAATGTGCAGGTAACGCACAGGAACATGGGTGGTACACCTCTAGAAGGGCTAAGGCATACTGTGAAATACAGGGACATGGTGATTTGAAACACACAATGAACTTTGGGGTTAAGGTGGATCCTCTGTACCACAGCTGGAGTTGACAGTGGTTAACATTGAGGTGTGGAAACTAAGGAGGCTCTGGTCTTCACCCTAAAACTCCTGTAAGGGGATTTGGCCTTTATGCCAACAGACCTCCCAGTTTGTGGCCCTCAATTTAACCCCCCTAACTGGTAACAGCTGGATGGACTCACATGGGAACTGTGGCAGAGGCCTGGATCAGCTGAACTGTAACATTGCAGGATCTTACTTTGAGTAGTGTAATTGAACCTTCACTCAGAACCCCTGGGCACACACTAAACTGTAACTCAGAGCACCATCCTAAAGTAGCGTAAAGTACGTAGATCCTCTCCTGGTACTCTCACTCCTGGTTGAAATGCTGCAGGGGCATACCAGTGCTGTACATAGGCAAGGTAGAGACTCGCTAGACTTGGACACTGCAGAACCTCTTGGCTGTAACACTTTGAGTCTGACTCTTTTAAGAGGCTTGGAAACACAGAGCTGAAACAGGCAGTAACTTGAAGCAAGTCAGACACAAGCAACGCTGCTCACTAAGCTTGTGACAATCACAATGTGACTGTATCTACCAAGTAGCAAATCAAAGAAAGTGACATCATTCATTATTTTATGACATTTAATATTATGTTATATTATATTACACATCACCATACCAAAATCATTTTTTTAGTCAGTGAAGCCTATTAAAGGGCAAATATACATACACAAATTCACATGATACCTTTTAGAAGAGTAAATGAAATAATGGGGATACAAAAATACATCTTCAAAGGGGAAGTAAATGGAAAATTTAAAAATGAAATGCAAGTACTATAGATAATTATAGTTGCTTGTACACATTTGTGTTAAGAGGAACCAAAAATTAGAATCTTGGTTATAAAAAAAAACAAAACAACCCAGGTTCCAATTTTCATTCAACCCTTTGGAACATTGACCGTTTTTTCACTGTTGGTCACCTAATAAATGGAGTAATGCTCCTTTTCACAGCAGACTGTGGTCCTACCTTTTTATTTCCTTTGACCCTATTATTGTGGTGCTGCTGCAGCACCCAGGGATCAAAGCTCTACAAGGGCTGAGAGTACTTCGAGAATAGTTTTTTGTGGGAATAGGGCAGAGATTAAGGTTCCAGATCGAGAGCCAAAATAACATCAAGGGCTGGTAGCTACACTCACAATCAGTAAGTAGACAGAGGTCTTACATATGAAGGTCAGGTGGAAAACTGGTCTTTGTCAGGAATATTTATGAACAGGAACCAGCTTGGGCACACACACAGAGACAGAAGGGATATTTATCAAAGTACAAATTGTCACGTAAAGGTGTGAATTGGCCACATCCCTATATTCGGGTACTCGGCAAACTCTACGATGTGCCAGCTAATGACGCACACTACACAATAGACTGCTACTGACGCATCTTCACTATGGGAATTCACTGTTTAGTGACTAAGGAGTCGAGAATCCGAGGGTAACAACCAGCATTCGGAGCGTAGTGATGAGAATTCACTTCTACGGTCGAATTCTCACTTTGACAAATATACCCCAGAATGTTTCCATAGGAAGAAACGGTTCTAAATAATGCTGCAAACCAGCCATAATTCTGGTTGATAAACCAGTAGGCCGAGAACCAAGGCTATGTGACTGTTTCTTTGAAAGGCTGATGCATATAGATTATCATGACTTTTCCCTTAAAATTTCTTTGCAAAAGTTGCAGATAATTGGCTTTATGCAATGAAGAATTATGCATCACGTTGGCTGTCTGATTTGGTGGAAATGACATACATATTCTGCATAGATTTCTTGTAGCTTTGTAGGAAATAGGATATGCTTCCTGTGCTAGCAACGTTCTTCAGTTTAATTCCCTTTCCATAACCGTCACCTTTCTTTAATACATTCTATAGCATCTCTATCTGTGCCCAACCCTTGTTATCTTTTTTTCATTCATTTTCTCTTTAGTGGGAAGGCTCGCTACAACTTTACTCATGAAATTCTGCAAGATGAAGAGTCTTTCTTCAATGGAGCTCATGTCCGACGAGAACGCCGCATCTCTGTCATATGCAGGAATCTTCCTGACAGCTGACACCATCCCAGGTCTTGCTTTTAAATAATGATCATGCATAATTTCATTTCTCCTTATTAAGGGGGCTTAGGTTACCTTAATACATTATATGTATTAGGGATGCCTTAATTAATAAAGAAAGCCTTAAAGAAAAAGGGTTTTATGTTATCCATATCAGGCATTCATTCAACAAGGGAAATTCCCGTCGGATTGCTGAGAATTATGGAGGTTATAATTTTGCACCAACAGACTGGATCTATATTTGCTGTTAGGGTTCTAGTAAAATTGGGGAGCCGCTGACTGCTGAGAAGTCTGGGAGATGAAATTATTTGACATCTGAAACGCTAAATTTGCAATCACTGGTCAGATTCTTTTTTTTTTTTCCTTAATCTTCAGTCATGAAATAGAACCAAATAAATATATAGGATTTCACTTCCAACATAAGGGAAAAATAAGATTAAGTAAGTACTTATGTTATAATGAGTCAAGGTGTTACCTAGGGCAATGGGTCCCTATAAAGAATGAAAATGTTCACATTTTTTTTATTTCCATTTTCCCCTCCCCCTTGATGCAATTATCAATCCGTGATGCAAAAAAAGTCTGTGGTCTTCTGCCCTAGAGGTAATTGGGGAATGCACCTTTATTTCTATGTAGATATTTGGTAAATATATGCATGAATTTCCTAACCAATAGGAACTAAACAAATACTGTCTGTCATTCAGCTGCCAACTAAATAGATATACTGGATCTGTGACTATTAATTCACATTTGGGAGAGATTTAGTGGGCTTAAGGTTTTTTGTTTTGAGTTTGATTCTTGAATTTCCAGCTAAAACACCCAGTGCCCCTCAGCAATCCAAAAACCACTTGCTAGTTTTCTCAGGAAGATGCCCTTAGAAATGTATTTATTCCAAGGATGTCAAGCATACATCCTAGTATCTGGAACTACAAATTCCAGCTAATTTCTGTTCAACGGTAGGTGCAAGTCCCTTGATTGAGCAGTCAGTTTCTTTATAAATGGAGCCAATCTTTCTTTAAACTGCTTCAATTCTAAACCCTGTTGATGAGTCATTTATTTCCCCTTAAAGGGGACAGCCACTTTTAGAATTCTTTACAAACTTTTTTGTTTAAAGTCTAATGTGCTTCTCTTCAGGCTCATTAAAAATTCTTTAGATGTTTTTAAATGATCACTATTTACTAGTTGGGTTGATGACTAACCTCAGCATATAATGCTTTGTGAGATTCTGCTCTTCGGGATCTTTTGTACATATGACCCCGATATCACGCTGGTATGTTAATGTCGTTGCTTCATTCACCAATCATAGTTGCCTTATTGGCGCACTGTTAGAACTGCACAAGCCCAGAAGTTTCTATAGTGTGCCTCATCCCAGTTTATGGTCGACCCTTATCAACAGTTGTGACACAAGTAAACCACCATTATTATATTAAAGAATAACTTTTAATGGAATTAAATGAGAGGGAAAAAAACAATTTTAGTCTCTATACTTCCACAATTTTAAAGGAGATGCTAAAGTATGAGACTTGGGGGGATAATCACTAAGACCATTTCAACCCTTTGAACCATTTTGCCTTGTTTGGATGTTAATTTTCAATTTCTTGTACTTTTTGAAGGATCGATTAAATAAAAAGGCCGCCCTCGAAAAATCATTAAATATGGATCAGTTGAAAGTGGCACACTTTGCAGTGTATTTCCATTAGGATCACCTTTTATTGCATATTGTTAAAGAAGAAATAAAGTCAAAAAAATAAATAACTTAAAATAGTTACCTTATACTGAGCTGATTGATTACAGTCACAGCGTGAGTTGTGTTGTAATTAGCCAGCTCCCGATGCTTCCCCCGATCCTTCTTCACAGCGCTGGCTGCCTCCCAGTCAGCGCGAAGCTCCACCCACCCTGTTACACCTCGAGTGTTTTAGTGCTTAAACATCATCACTTTCATTGCAGGGGCCAATGAGAATGCTCCCCGCAATGAGCGTGATGATGTATGAGGCTGGGGAAGGAGATGCGCGCTGGCTTCTTTGTTGGCCAGCACACTGTGCAGGAAGCGTCAGGGGAAGCATCGAGAGCCGTCTAATTATAGCACAGCTCATGCTGTGGCTGTAATCAATCGGCTCAGTATACTGTAAGGCAGTGATTTTCAACTGGGGTTCCACAAGGACAACCCAGGGGTTCCGCGACACACTGGTTGATCGGCATCATTACCCAGCTCATCAGAGAGAGATCGCATTGATCTCTCTCTGATGATCCGGGTAATGATGCTGATAGCCAATGATTTGATCCCTGTCCCTGCTAACAGTGATCTGACAGCGATCACTGTTAGCAGGGACAGAGACCGCATCATTACTCAGCTCATCAGAGAGAGATCGCAGCCTTGGATCCATCCTCTGTGACCCGTTGGGTATGTAGACGTCAGTGACGTCACACGCGTTATGTGATTTCTAGGGTTTCCGGGTTTCTAGGGGTTCCGCCAGAAATTTTATTACATCAAAGGGTTCCCCTGAAGAAGAAAGGTTGAAAAACACTGCTGTAAGGTACTGCTATAACAGTTGTTTTTTATTTTTGACTTTAGGTCTCCTTCAACGATATCTTTTTACGATGGGAAAACTCTTTCAATAGTGGCTAAGTAACAGAACCAACTCAATAGGGAATAATGGTTTACATTAGCTTGAAGCAGGCGAACGCTTTTGTCACATAAGATTTGCTTAGATCAGCTTTGTGAATAGAAAGCGATAATGACAGTATTGATAAAATAGGCTGTTTCTCGAGGCATTAACTGTAAGAAATACTTCCAGACTTTTGTAAATATCCCCCTTATGTCATGTTTGCTTTTATCTATAGGTGAGAGACCTGCCTTACTGTTTGCAATGACAGGCATTTTCATTAGACTTGCAAGGGACACATTTACTTAAGTCGAACAGGCTTTTCGACTAGTAAATACAGGAGAAACAGCCTGTATTTAACGATATTGCTGTTTTCTCCTTTTTACTAAACTGTTCAAAAACCATTTTATCTCCCAAAAGGAATATCTACCTTCCGGCTGACCTAAATACATTATTCCCTATGGTGTTGGTCTTGTCATTTAGCATAAGTCCAAAATATTTCACCATTGAAAAGATGGAAGGAACCCTCATAGAAAAGCATTGCAAAGTGTGCCCCTGTTAACGATTCATTTCGATTGGGGAAACATTTTTATCGATCCTTTGTAAATCAGGGAAATCGAAAAGTACAGGGAAACAAAAATTGACATCAAAAGTGGGTGAAATCAATCGAAATGGTCAAATAGGTCTTAGTAAATATGCCCTAATTTTTCGCGGACATATATTACATTTTTGTCCTGTAAGAGGGTTAATAAAAAGAGAACTTTTTCCAGATCAAGCATAACAAGAATGTTCCACTAATAGGCAGAGAATGAACTATGCACACATAAAGATATGCACTCATGCTGAATAAATAAGGAAAAATAAATGTTAACTATCCCCATGTTTGTTCAATTTGCATTTGCCAATTTATTTTAGCTCACCCAGACTGCTAAGTTGTTTTGTGTAGAGTGTACATCCCTCTGAAAACAATTGTACATTATTCAGCTGATATCAATGTTTGTCTTTTCTAAAGTTGATTATTTTTGTATCATAGAAGTGTATTTATTAATTCTTGTATAGTGCAGCGAATTTATGGCACTCAGAACCCTCTCTGTGGGTGCGCACGCTGTTGCTACTACTGCTGCTCTGACAGCTATTCTAGATCCGCCCCCCAGCGAGCGAGCACTCCTTTAATATAGGCCGCGGATCCGACCTGTGAGTTTCCAGGTTTGATCCGCAGCCTACACTGAAGGAGCGCTTGCTCGCAGGGAGGATCTAGGTAGGATAACCATGGCCGCAATGATGGCACTCATCAGCGCCTGCACTTTGGGGGCAGACACTGATGAGTGACGTAACTCATCAGCACTTGGTGCCAGAAAGGTTCGCCACCACTGGTATAATGGCTCTTCACGGTTTTCTAAAGACTGTAACATCAATCTGAATGTTTGCTAATCTGAAGCTATTGGAAACCTGCAATTTAATACTGTTTTTTTCTTTTAAAGGGATATTGATTACTGTTCTACTGAAGTCCACTAGGGTGATTCATGTGTGATATTTGTATATTATTATATGAAATACAGAAATGCTATTTTTATCACATGGCCTTGTATCTTTGAGTAAAATAGCTGCAGTTTTACAAAATGTGTATTTTTTTGTAATTGCTTTGATTGACCTGTTTTATATTAAAATGATACCGCGTAAAGACAAAAGATATTACATTTCTGAGAGTTGCTTCATTCAAAAATTGTTGAATTTGAAAAAAAAAATAGTTTTGAAAGTTTTGTCACTGGCACGTTTACCATTTGTTAGCAGTAAAACAACACTTTCTGAAGGCTGAACTAATCCATGTATCCGGTAATTACGGGATAAAAAGTCAAAAACTGTCATTATGCATTGTGTAAAGTCCTTCACCCAGTGTACAGTTTTTCTTGAATTTCAAGATTATTACATTGGAATAAAAGCATGCTGTTCAGTTAGCTTTTAAGCAGGTAATGTGTTTATAGGCTGTAAAGTGATACAGTGTTTTCAGCGTCCAGGACACTAGAGTTGGGAGGACCATAAACCAGAGTTATAGCATTTTCTGGTCAGGTACTTTGCAGTGCGTTCCTGGAGAATCATAATACACAGGGGTACAATGTAAGTTTTATTTAAACATACACTATGTGCTCTACAAAAACACAATATATATTGTCCAGAGTTTAGTGTTCCTGTAAAAAGATAACTAAAGCCACTATAATGTTTTTAGTTTGCACTGTTTAGCCTAAATTTTTTTTTTTATTATTATATGTTATTTTATATTCTGACTTGTTGCTGTTACCTAAAGCAATACTAATAATAATCTAATGCCTGGCTGATCTTCATGCAGAGGGTAAACCTTTAGAAACAGTAGCGTCAGGAGGATGGGAGCATCCTTAATGTAGAGTGCCAACAAGCACTTAGCAGAAAATAGAAGAAGAAAAGCAAACAAGGGGAGTTCTACCTTTCCAGGTGTGTTTTCCCCCCATTTTCCCCTGTATAATGAATTGCAGTCTGATAATCCAGAATATTTGATAATCCAGCACTTATCCAATCCCACCGGTGCCAGATTATTGGAATTTTCCCTTCAAACTTTTAAGCCTAAAAACTGTTCCGCCATTAAACGGTTATTTTTGTGTCCCTGCTTCAGATACCTTTTCTATCCTTCCCACACTGTAGACAAACATTGTAACTAAGTCGTCGTTGAATGCAAGCGCTTAACGATAATCATTCCAGATCACATGGGAAGTTAATTGCCGCGTTCATTTTATTTTATTTGCAACAGAATAAATAAATAATTTATCAGTTCATAAATAAAGTATTTTTTTTCCCCTTTTTTCTTCTCAGAGCAAATAAGCAGTAAGGCACAAGCATGGTAGGAAACACTGCTGAGCTATGGGGAACGTCTAATAAGAGGGTCTCCTTGGCTTTTTAACTCATATCTTCCTTACAGCCCTTTGGGACATTGCTTCCTCCGTGATTACCTTTGAGAAGTTTTCATTCATTAACCTTTCTCTTCTCAGAGTTACAGAGTTCCTCACTTTATTAACCCTTTTTTTTTTTTGATTCAGAGATTGTTAAGGACGTTGGATCATTCATTTTCTCCTTTAGAAGACTGATTTAATTCCAGGGCCTTCTAAAGCAAGATTCAGTTATCTCCGTTTCTGTCTTCACATAGAGGTTCACAGCTCTTTGCTAAATCACCCCCTTTACATTTTACCTACACGTTCCTGAAAATAAATAAAGAGAAACTTCTTCTCAAAATGTCAGCTTTTACTTAACTCGAGTGCTTTTTCCCCCCCAATCACAGGGCAGATGCTATTCTAACAGGGGCTGGCAGATGATATATATACTGCAATCATAGCTATAGGTGTTGGAGCTGCCCTGCATCACTATTCTACTCAGTGGGCCTCTATGTTAGGTCATCCAACACAAGCACAAGCTGCTGCTGAAAGCTGCTCCACCGTATGCCACTGGTGTCTGGCATCCAGAAAAACCACATCTTCATAGTGTGTTGGGCGGCAACACGGCCCACCGAATATCTTTTCTTCTAGAAGTGATGGAATATCGTTCTTCTGCAACAAGCGTGAGAGTGTTAGGTCATGGTTAGTAAAAGACCTTGCACAGCCTCCACTGCAGTACTTGAAGGGAACAGTTTCTTCTGAATCATACCCGAGCCCAAGGTCCCCAACTGTGAGCAATAACATCTTCAGGCGACACTCTCGATCGTCCAGTCGTGAGCGGCTAGATTGCATTAGCCTCCTCCTTACCCTTAATCTTGGCACATCATTGTACACTTTGGAGGGGCCGTTAGTACCTGTTGAAAGAAGGATGCAATAGAGATAATCTGAGTTACATGTGATATTGTCTGATGTCTACAGCAAATAGTTTCAATTGGGAACTCAAATTCAATTTTTGCATTGGATTTAACTTAACATCATTTTAATCTAATTTCATGTAGTGTATGAATAGCACGTTGAAATATGTAACATATAGGAAGTTATGTCAGTTTGGGCAGATTGCTTTCAAATTTGTTTTTGTGATATCAGTATGGTACATAGGAGCAGTTATATCCTAATCCATACTTCCATGCGTTGCCAGGCAATGATACTACCTCTGACATACCCTCAGGTATTCCCATTAATTATAATGGGAAGCAATCAAAGACAGATCAGTAGTGTTTTGTTAATACAGTTTCTTTGGAGCGGGGGACAAAATTGTCTTTTGTGACATAGATTTATTCAGTTTCACAAAATACATATTGTAAACATACGACAGATTTGGTTCTTTCTCTATAGTTTATTATATGTGCTATCTTGGGGGTTAGTGAATAAAGTGAGAATTCAACTGTGGAATTCTCAAACAGCAGATTCCCATAGAAAATCTGCGACCGCGACAATTTTCCCATTGTAAAGTCGTGACTGTGACAATTTTAAAGCTGATATTGCGACAATATTTCCATTGTAAAATCATGACTGCGACAATATTCTTATCCTGAAACATCACCGCAACAGTAGCAGTCTTTTGCGAGTCTCTTTAGCTGGCGAATTCACACCTTTACACAACAATTTGGACTTTATCCAATAACCCTCTCTATGTTTGTGAATATTCCTATTGAAATGTGAAATAAGGAAGCTTAAAAGACCAGTAGCACCAGAAATAATAATTGCTATTAGTATTAACAAGGCAGTTATTTCTATGCCGTGTAATAAATCCAAAAAGAGAAGAATAGAGGATCTACACTGCCCTGATTACAAACAAGTCAATGCAGCAACTACTGCAGTCAAATTCTGCAGAGCAGAGCAGAATTTGATTTGACTTCTTTAGTTGCTGCATTGACTTGCCTGTAATCAGGGTAGCGCAGATCCTCTATTCTTCTCTTTTTGGATTTATATGACTGTGTGGGTTAGAGAGATTTGCAGCGTACCCATATGGAAGGTTGTAACGAAAACCTTTTTGAAGTGCCTGCTCCTGCTACCATTTAAACTGTATTACACAGTTCTTTCTATGCAGTACTTATCAAGTCATTCTCCAAGTTGAATTCCTGATTTTGATTGATTTGTGCTTGTCTTTCCTTCTCTTTTTACTGGTTGGGACACTTCATTATCTAAAGTTCTTAGGAAATACTGGCGTTACAGTTCCTTTAATGGAAGAATCTAAGGTTTTATAAACAGTGGGGAGTTTAATAGCGCCACATGGTAAAGAGTTCTTTACAGATCTTAGAGCAATTCAATACATGTACCATAACTATTAGTGCATTAAGGGGACAGTAGAACAATGGAAATGCCCCTTATATTTCATACCTAGTATGCATTTTGTTTATGCTTCTAAAAAAAATATTATTAATATAATAATAAAGCAAGATATTTTTATTTTAAAAGTACATTAAGTTGTGTTTTTTTTCTGGTACAATTCATGAATATCCATTACCAACCTGTGCTGCTGTTATTGAACAAATAAATGATGTATGCAGCCAGCAAGGAGATAAACAAAAACAACTAAAACAGACATCCTATTTAAACTATAAGTTCTACCATTGCCAATACAACTTTTATTATTGTGTTGTTATTGGTCCTGCCCACAAAGCACTTGGTCTAATTTAGTGTTTAGTGATTGGAACAAAATAGATATTAGTTTGCAGTGTGAATGTAAGACCATTAACCATAGATTCAAGCAGCACTTCCATAGAGATAAATTAAATCAAGCTTTTACTTTAACATTTTTAAACTAGAGAAATAAACGTTGAGACATAGTCCAATGCCTTTGACTGTGAATGACCTTTCTCATAGACAGTTTCTGTAAGTGTGGTCATTCCCACTAAAACATTTGCAAAACAATGATCTAATATAACATGTATTTACTCCGTTCTGTAGGAACCTGTATAAAATGCCCATTGTTTCTCTGCAGATTTTACAGTTTTAATCAGAAACTCAGTAAAAAAAAAAAAAAAAAAAAATTCTACTTCAAATCTAATGAATTAAAATGAAATGAAAAGAGGAGGGCTGCTTACTAGTATTTATTGCCCAGTGATAGCGCCTAATTGTTCATGCGGACTAGCTTGTGTTCTTTATCTGTCAATTAAATAGTTTTACAGAGACGGCAGTAAAGTTTCTAATTAATTTGGAACATGCTTTAAGACATATCTGACTCAATTACTGATATTCTTAAATTAGTGTTCGCGTTCGACATACCCGGGTGAACGCTGAGTCTGTTCGACATAATTCCGTACATCCGTTCATACTTCGGAACCATTGAAATAGCATTTCCAAGTAGCGTAAAGAACAGTGTGATGCAGAGATGCCCCCTGTAATTCATTGTGGTCTGGCTCATGTAAACTGCTCTTGATATGAGTAGCATTCACAGTTCCCCAAATTTATATCCAACAGGTTAACTCCACACATGCTGAACCTTTTCCGTCTGTAACACGTGGAGGGTGTTGTGCGAGGCGGGGGAGGCATTTGGAATATCAAAGCAAGATATTCTTAATCCTAGTGAATGAATCCAACTCCTAGAATATTCATGACGCACTGTCATGGCTTTTTTTTTTTTTTTTACATTGCACATATACGGTACATTATTTCAGTATGCAAAAACTTCTTAGTTTGAATTAGAAACAGAATTAAGAATTATGCCCTGCAGTGTATACGTTGTGCTATTGGTGGTGCATTGGAATATGTTAAGCAGAACAAATAATTAGATATATATTTGCAAGGGCGTATAGTTTAGTCCAGACGATCCTGTGATAGGATAAGGATGGGAGATCAGTTTTTTACATGCAGCTCTGTAGTTCACCGGTACTCACAGCGGTATACGTTCTACAGATACCCAAGGCATCCTGCCGCTGGGCTTTGGAAAGGGTTAAACATGTGTAGGAGTTGGGGGGGTTCGGAACTGAATTCCTGAACTGATTACAGACAGACCCACAGCCTGAATATTTGTAAGAGGGGAAAGATTTAGGATTAGGTGTTCCTCAGTGTAATGGAAGATATACAGATCCCACTGAAACTATATCCCCTCCCAAGTGTCTGGTAAAAGGGTTAGACTCACAAATCCTCTCTCCCCTTGACATACACACCCACTACACCTAATGAACGTCTGGTCCTTGATTAAGTAGGTCTACAATATTAGTTATGACCAGCTAAAAAAGCCATAGATTTCAAAACCTACAAGAAGTTGCGTCAAAGGCAATACTTGATGAGATCTAACCAAAGGCGCCATAACTCCCACAAAACATTGCATTTTAGTCCTTTAAATAGCCTGGATTTTTATCATGTTTAGTGTATTACACCATTAAAAAGTAGTCTTAAGTGCAGAAGATTCAGAAGCTAAATCTGGAAATTTACCACGACCTTTCAGGTAAATAAATCCAAAAAATGTAGATTAATGGTCCATTCATGCACCTAGGCGTGAGGAATAGATCTAGGATAGCTATAAAAAGTAACATGTAAAAATGAATGGCATGTATATATTAAATCTGCTCTACCTAACATATCTTTGTTTCATGCCAGATCACATATCTGCAATCATTGATGTAGGATACAGGTTGGGAGAAGATGCTCATGAATTAGGATTTATTTTGCTTTTTTTGAGAGCTGTACTTGTACAATTTATTTGTTTACAATGATATTAATAAAACTAAGAAGTCATTGGAGGATGTGCAGTGACTACACTGAGGCAGAACCTGCCATATTTGGTGTCTTTAAAATTGTATCCATTTCCAGTACTCCCTGTATTAGAATTTCTGGAATTTCTTGAAGATTATTTGGGTTTACTTGAAGACTATCTATTAAACATAAATGCTTAGTGTCAGTCAGTGACTTCAAAGGGGAATTATTTATTAACAATGAAAATCAAGAGTAATCGCATTCAGCAGCAGAATGTCATACTATTAAAAAGAGATCAAATGTGATAGTGTTTGTTAAGAAAATCAAACGTAACGGGACTTCTCTCCATAACTAAATGAGATTCTGACACAGGGTTTCAGTTACCAAAAGGTTGATTTTGTGCTGTAAAAATGTATGGAGTTTACTAGATTATTATTAAAAAGACAAACTGATTAACGTTCATTCTGAAGCATGTATAGAACTTTTTTTGTGCTTGTATTGTACATTTTTTGCCTGCACCTTTACAAACACAGCAGTCCTAGCATATGTTATCTTTGTCGTACAACAAATCTCAAGGTCCCAATCATAGCCAAGTATTTGGTTGCTTCTTTCACTAGTGACTCTGCTGTGTACTTATTAGACCAGTTGTGTACTAGGAATAGAATCTGAATGTAAAGGGTTTGACTCATGTTTTACATTAAGTGTAGTTTTCCTGAAAACTTTCTCTTCTTGCAATGCCAATATGGGCCAGAGAGATATGCAATTTAAAATGGGAATTTGAACAGATAAAGTAACATGCATGCTTAAAACTCAACATATATGAAGACAAAAGTATTTCTAAAGAATTATGTAGTCCATAACTTAAGTCTGACAAAATGGTGACATAGAATAGGGACACATGCTTGCTAGAGTTGTAGATGAACTATTGTGAAAACAATGTTGTATGGATTAGGGATTCTGATACATTAGGACCAAATGGATTAAATGATTCCTGTTGCATGAAACTTTCTCACTTCCCTACTTGCCAGTGCAGAAACTAGGAGCATTATTACTTCACCTGCAGAGGGAGGACAAATTAAAATCTCTGCACCTTTGGATGTAATACTGATGTAATCCCCCCCTATGTCTTTTAGTTTTCTTTGTGTTCTGCCTTTGGAGGTGAAGGACTGTGATGTTCTCCATTAGGTTCTAATAACAACTTTTTGATTTTTCAGTCCATATCACAGACAATTTAAAAGAGAATGGTCTCAACCTGATCACTGGGATCACACAGTTAGTGTTCCTTCCTTCCACAAGGATGACGGACAAATCCAAAACTGCAAACGACTATCTCTGTCCTTTCATTTCTTTGCTGCACGGCTGTCAGTAGATCCTCATTGGACAGCCACAGCAGACCACAAAACCCCTCGGCATGTCTTCAGATTAGCAGACTAAATTTGCTCTTCACTCAGTAGCAGATTCACATAAAAGATGGCTGAACCCAGTCAGCAGAAGCGGCCCTGGCCTTATTGGCACCCTAAATATAGCAAAAATTGTAGTGAGCACACTCAAAAAACATTTTTTATATAAAATATATCCAAACATTAATTTTAACCTATGAAATATAGGTGGTGCAACATAGGAGAGTAATGGGTTAACAATTTCAGACAAAGAAAGGCAAAAGACTCTCCATTTATATGAGCACACAACAACAAAAAAGAAATTTATTTAAATCAAAACACAACAATTCAAATGAGGTGTAATAACACAAAAAGGAACCAGTGGAGCTGGTAAGGTATAAAATGAATTAAAAACACTTAAACAAACGTATACCAGCACAACAACTGAAAGTAGACAGGCCAGTATAGTAATGCAAAACTAGCGATTTGCTCAAGAAATCAACCTCAGTGGGTGCAGAAAAGATAATTTATATTATACTCAAACATCTCAAGATGTGATTAAACATATCAAGAAGCTAGCACTATACCGTCCACTGAGTCAGGCTGTAAGGTAGTCAGTCTCCTAAGGCAATGAACGTTTGTTGGGAGGCAGTGTAAATCCAATAACCGGACCCAAGGAAGACTGTTTAAATGCACTGTTATGCCATCAGAACATGAGCTGCAAACAGGAACGCCGGATGCGTTTCGTCTCCTACATGGGACTTCCTCTCGTGGCATAACCAAACCAATACACACTGGCGTTTTTAAATGATACTGCCAGCCACCCGGAAATAGTGACGTCACTGTACGCAACGTGCTGACGTCATCGCGTCGATCTGCGCGGTGATGTCAGTCCGTGATCAGGAATGCATATGCAAAGGGATTAAACAAAAAAAATAATTTTTTAAACATAAGCTAGATAAACAAATAATAATAATAATACAAACAACCTTTCCAAAGAAACATACAAGTATTGAAATAAATAGAAAACAAAATAAAGACCAGACGAATGTACACCCAATGAGTGTATCAATAAAGTTAAAAAAAAAAATATATATATATATATATATATATATATAAAATCCAATTCTGTTGCTGGTTGGTAAAGGAATACAAGGAAGATCGACAACAGTGCCTCTCCAAAAAGTAGTGGAATCCCAAACCGTGTTCTTGTTCGATGTCCAAAAAACTCCATCTACATAGAGTTTAACATATCACGTAAATCACCAAACGAATAGATGAAGACAACACAAAGTGTCTTAGTTGGTAAAACGATGCCAACGGGCTAGGCTTCAACTTCAAAAGTGTAGAGATAAATAACAGGCAGTCTGTTTTCTTTCCTTGCTATCAAATGTGGGCAGCATATATTGTTATGTTCGTTTAGCACTGCGGAGCAAAAATATTGATAAATGAAAAGACAAAGTTATGACCGGATCAAATAAACACAGTGTAATCAAGTTCTTCATTGATGCCCATTGGAATCATTGTGTTCAGGTCATAAATCCACTTGCTCTCCCTCTGTAGTAAATGTAAATTTAGGTCGCCTCCCCCCCGTCTACCCAAGGTCACTCTTTCTAATCCAATAAATGTGGTTCCCTTAACTTCTTGATTATGGAAGAGTAAATAATGTAACGCCACTGATGAAAGTGTTTTATTTGTTGTCTGATGTTTGTGGGCCAGACGTACATTGGACAAATGTTGCCCTAAGCACTCTTTCAGCTTTTGTGACGTCTTACCCACATAATACTTATTGCATGGACAAATCAATAAGTATATGCAGTTGGAAGAATTGCAGTTTATAAAGTCTCTAATAACAAAGGTCCTAAGTTGTTGAGTATCTGCAACTTCCTTTGTTTTTATAAAGAACTTGCAGTAACAACACATATCACATGGATAAGACCCCTTAAAAGAGAAACCTGCATCAGTGTTCCTAGTAACAGGTTGGAAAAAACTCTTAGTAGTCATGTCCCCAAGTGACCTACAGCGTTTAGCTGTTATTGATGGATGGTCCGGTAAGAATTTACTAAACAAGTTGTCATATTTC
>WMED01008697.1:0-11402 GCA_019650415.1 Pipa parva | reverse complement strand
GAATATGTGCTGCTGCTTGTGTTTACTTTGATGGATATGGGTTGGGGATACCCTTTAGCAGAATCCTGGGTCTGGAAAAGATTATTTTGTATAACTTCAGCTGATGAAGCCTTTAATATATTAATGCTAGTATATATTTTGTGGCTGCATAGATAATTAGGGTAATATAGTAGCCTCAAAATAAGTCCGTTTACTCTCTGAAATTTTCAGGTATTAAGATCTGTAAAATCCCACTCTGTCCTGGTTCTTTTAACTGTGTTTTTGAGACTAGGTTAGGCTGAGATCCTTTACTGTTAATTGCTGTGTCCCCTTTTGTTCTTAATTCTACTTTTAATTCTGCATTCATATTTTTTTCAAAATGGTTGGCGCAGTTTATATTGTAAACTTGTCAGAAAAAAAACATTAACTGTCAGAACATATTTAAAAAAATGTCATTCAAAACGTTTAGGAAGGTTGGCATCCTTGGTGCCAAGGAGAGAGAAATTCTGGTTTATATGTATACCACATACTGATATCGACAATGTGTTATAAACAACTTCTTTTTTTTTTTTTTGGAAAAATAAAAATACTTGAATTAAAAAAAGAGAGAAATATTAACAGTCGCTCTGTTTGCATTCATTTACTACCACTGGGCAGAATCACAAATTAAGGCAAATGGAGTACTGAAACTGGAAATTAGGGTGACTTGGCAATATCACTTCCTATTATTCATTTGGCATTTGAAATTGAAAGTTGATTTATAACTGGGTTGTCAGTGGACAACCTTTTTATAATAAAGTCCCCAATTTAACAATCAGATTGCCAATCGTGAACCAGCAAAGTCTGTATCAATGCCCAACTTTCCCAAACTGCCTCACTCAACTTTATTTGCTAATTTATTTTCAAATCATTTTAAATGGTGAGCTCCAGATATTGTAGAAATTAATATTTCTTCCTGCCAAATGTTGCCTATGTACTGAAAATGTTCCTATTTTCATCATCTTGACAAAATATTGCGCAGAATGGCAAATAATATTTAAGATACAATACTTACACGCACACTGCTTACAGTTAAAAACAATTTGGATGGATTGATAAATACCCCTGTGGGGAATTTGAATTTTAATAAAAAAATTTCACACAATTAAATATTACCTTAGAGTTGTGTATGATTTTACCACCTCTGTGATATGGAAAAGCTTTGCTATTATATCATTCCCAGATTTTATTTTCCATTTAATTAAGCAGGCAGCATAGAATTATATGTCATTCGTTTATAAATAAATATGCTGTGAACATTTTGCAATGATATACATACATATTTTCCACATTTTTCTTTCTTTAGTTTAAAACATGTTATGGCATCTATTTTATTAAGTAAATAAATAGTACGGTAAATTACAGGAATATCTATCTATATATACAGTAAGCTTTTTAGATGTTTGTAAATCAAACATTTATGACTTAACTGCAGAGTAACATATTTTATTGACATGTATGAAGAGTACACAAATAATTAAGAGAAATCTTTAATGACAACTGAAAATAAAAGCAATGAAAATTGAAAAAACAAGCTATAAATCCTAAAATATATTAAAATACAGCAAATATTGCCAGAATTAAAGTGTTTATAATATTAATGTTTATGAATATGTGTTTTATGAAAACTAAACACCTGTCGACAGCATAGTTTTTCAATATTCTCTGGTTATCAGACACTTTTATTTCTACACTGCAGATTTTTTTATGTAGTTCATGACAGATTAATAGTGTGCATTATTCTTATTCATTTCAATATAATAAAATTATTTTATCATGGATCTCTTTAGAAATTATATGGCTTCTAGGTTCTCACTATAGACTCTTACACCTTTCATGCTGTTTCTGTAAAAACATAAAATAAAGCTATTCAAAAAGACCAATTGTAATCAACACATAGAAACATTAATCCATTTACACTATAGAATTAATGCCCATGACACTCTGGGATTTACATATTGAGACACTAAAGATAAACACATCTCTTTAAAAGAAAAATTTGGTTGTAAAATATTTGGAAGGGCTGTAAAGTGGAAGCAAAATGTATAGTCTTGCGCTTAACCTTTAATCATGATGGGCAACTGAACAACCATCACTTATGTTTAAAAAATTAGTAGCAGGTTAAGGAGTGAAAAAGCAATGCTCTGTTCTCAAGGTAAATGCTGATGGTGTAGTCACTTATTTGTGTAGATTCCATCACTGAGCTATTCTGCTTAGTTTTAGACTCTGGAACCAGATAATAATTCAGTCAGGCAAAATAATTATGTCAAATTAACTGATTTTGCTGTAGACAAACATTGTCATAGACAAAATAATACATTAAGAAAAAAAGTTCCTAGTTAGACACTGAAACTATTTTGAAATTCTTAAATAAATGGGTGAAATTTATTAAACTCAGAAAAGCCCGTTTCTGCTTTTCTGAGTTTAATTGGGCAAACACCCAGAAGTTTCTCGAGTTGAATATCGTGAGATTTGTTTCGATTGATACTTACCAAGAAAACCTTTTTCTATTGAATATTTCCATGGAACAGTAGCCATGATACAGTGATGTAAAGTATGGCTAACCTTTCCATGGATAAATTCAATGGAAAAAGTTTCTCTCGGTAAGTGTTGATCGCAACAAATCTCGCAGATACTTACCATGAGAAACTTCCAGGTGTTTGCCTGATTAATAAACTCGGAAAAACAAAAATGAGCTTTTCTGAGTTGAATAAATTTCGCCCAATTTAGAACTGCTAAGGTCTCTGGGGCTGAGTTATTTGGTCCCACATATCTAAATGTCTGATTTGCTGTTCTGTTGTACCTGGAGTTTTTTCCTTGAATTAATCATGATAGAAACATCTAGTGAGTTATACTACTCAAATGAGTTGAGAATAAGTATTTTGCAAGACTAGTCAATGTCAATCCATTTATGTGCATGTATACATTTTAACTGATATAGGGTGTGGCAGATTGGGGTGTGATTCTGCTTTTTTTGACTGAGCACTCACTCAGTGATGAGTGTATGTAGTCAGTATGTATACCATCTTAAAAAGTGTTAAGTAAAAAGTCAATCCTAAATCCAGTATAGTTCAATACTATTAAAAAGACCTGGAAAATCACCTTCAAATATGTTGGTATAATTTACCACTCAATTACATAAGCTTGAGGAAAAATTAATAATCTGATAATACCATTTCTGTCTGCATTTTCACTTTATCACCTGTATGGGCTTGCAAAGATAAAACGGAGAAGGAAATATGTCCTCAGTATCATCTATAGGAGATTATCATGAGGACTTAGTTGGGCACAATGGGTATTATAAGTTGGTAACAGTGGAAATACAGGGACCATTAGGAAGTATACCCTGAACATCCTTGCTTGCTGTACCTTAGGACTCTTTTGACTCATTCTGCTCTCCACATGCACTTTAAATATACGGTATATAAATCACTGGAATCAAACCTTTGCCTGTTAATTGCTATTTGATTAACACTACTTTATACAATATGTGCTATTGACCAAAAAGTTGTATTGCTTTGACATTGTTAATTTAAACTAGATGTGACTGTTATATTTAATAATAAATACCATAATTAAAAAATGTCTAATAAGCAGGCAATTTTTAAGGGTATTTTTTAAAATGTAGTATTGATAACTAGATAATTAGCCTATCTTAACCCTACAAGGCATAGGTAATATTTTATATTTTCTAATACATAAATTGGCTATTTTTTGTCTGTAGTTACAATGAAAAATAAATGATTTCAGCCTTGGGTTAATTATATGGTAAGTCTATTGTAAGATAGTTTTCCATAGTTTCTCTATCAAGTAAATAGGGTTAAAAATTCTCAGTGAAGCATAAAGATTTTTACCCTACAGTAAGAACTTGTGCAGGTGTAATCAAAGCAAATGTCTCATAAATAATGAACCAAGTCATATTTTTCACTTTTTCTTTTTGCACTGATCAAAGCTTAGAAGAAATATGAGTGCTGTAATTATCTTTAACCTGATGTAAAATGCCTCTTTTCACCTGTAATACACATTGCTATATGGGTTTCAGTTAGAAAAATTTGTTAATCGCTAAAAGTACAAGTTTGGACACATTATGTGGTAAATGCTGTAAGAGCATTAGGAGTAAAACCAGCATTCCATCACAATGGAAAATATATATAACCATTTAATAAATACATTTGATCTTTACATTGATTTCTAAACTAAATACATTCCAGGGCATACTTACTTATTTGATTAGGAAAAAATATGTAAATATAAAATCCAAAGGATTAAAGAATTGTACAGGTTTCAATCTAATTTCACAATTGTGCATTTGATACTTTTTTTATATGCAATTTTGAATTTTTCTACTCAGGCATTGCAATAATGATGAACACCAGGTTGGGAGTGGGGAACAGTTTTTATGGAAACTAAACTGAAAAAAAAGTTGATTGAATGTTGATAAATATCATCAGATACATTATGCGGAGGTAATGGGCAAAATAAACTTGCCTGATTTTTCTCCACTCATGGCCATACTTTTCAAATGCAGATTGTGAATAGACATTTGAATATTTATAAAAGGTGAAACATATTTTGTATGTAGGTGTAGATGTGTATTATTTATTAAAAATGCTAGATGAAACAACACTGAACAAATTAACAATGCAATTAACATACAAATAATGCGTGAAGTGTTTAAGATAACACAAGTGAAAATATTACCAGTCTATAGAATCATGAAGATGGGGGTTATTCACTGAGGTGTGAATTCAACTGTCGAATTCGCAAACAGTGGATTCCCATAGCAAATCCACTAGAATTTCCCCATTGTAAAGTCACGACAATTTTCCCATAATAAAGTCATGGCTGTGACAATATTCTCATTATAAAGATGCGACAGCAACAGTAGCAGCCTATTGTGACTGTCTTTATCTGGCGAACTCGTACCTATATGCAACAATTCGGACTTTAGTGAATAACCCCTAGAATACTCTAAGTACCAGCCATTGAAATAAAAAGATAGAGATCCCTGTCCAAAAGGAGCTTACAATCTAATTGGGAACAAGATGTACACAGATAGGAGAGTAATAAGAGCAGAAAATAAATTGCTGAGTTTAGTTCTGAAAACATTGAAGGACTCTGCTTGCCAGACATAGAGGGGTATAGAATCCCAGAAATACAGGGCAGCAAGACAGGAGGAATGGCAGAATTTTATATGTATTTTAGTAGAGAAAGGTGGAAGACCAGTTAGTACCACTCATAAAATAGTCCAATATATTTTTCTGCATTTCAAATGTATTTCACAGGTTTCTATAATTTTATCAAAAGTATGGTTTACTGCTAAAATAGTAATTTTGCTGTCAAAATGCCTAGTTTGACAAATTGAGGTTTTATTTTTAATGAAAGGGGATTTACAGTATAATCATTGAACTTAAATGTTTTATGTTTGAAACAATTTATGTTTGAAACTTCACTGTATCTATTTACAATGTCTGTCATGGTTCCTGTGAAACTAATTCTTTCTTTTTTTTGCAAAGTTAAAATGGAAGATGAAACAAAAAATAGAAAATTATGAAATTGTGATTTTTATTTATGTAAAAATAAACACACACACATAAATAAGAGGCTTCACAGAAAACAATTTTACAATTACAGAGTAAAAGATTTATATATATATATATATATATATATATATATATATATATATATAAATTCAATCTACACAGCACTCTTTTAAGATAAAAGTGAATATTTCTTCAAATAACAAACATACTTTACTGGCAGCGTTTTGGATACACCTGTCCTTTATCAAGCCAGATAGAAGTTAACAGAATTTACAAGAGATCCTTTATATGTGCATAATCCTGCAGCTGCTCTTACATCACCAATATGGTGTTTAGGTGTATATTCTGGATATACTTGGTGATAGGTGATGTCATTTCCTGGATATTGCTATTTAACCCCCCCATTTTTAAATATAACACTGTTTACTTCTATCTGACTTGATAAAGGAAATGTTGCCAGTCATGTATGTTTGTTATTTGAAGAAATAAATGTTTACATTTATTTTAAAAGAGTGCTGTGGAGATTGAATTTTTCTATATTGTTGGATGTGGCAGTGTCCTTTCCATGGCACCTTTGGCAAAAGGAGGAGAGTGCTGTTTCTATTTTTGTTTGCTATATAAAAGTTAGGGTAGAGAGGTTGTGTTAGTCTACAGATGCAAAATTGCAGTATTGCAATTATAATAGTATTATATAAATAATATTATATCAGTACTAATTGATCATTTCTGGGACAAATGAGAAAGGGTTCACTAAGCCTGAAACATGTCATGAGTACACATTAAAGTACACATTAAATAGTGTAGTTACACTTGTACTGCTTTCAAATACAAACTGTTCTTTTCTTCTTCTTGGATTACTCTTGTACCTGGTAGATACATTTTAGAACAGTGTGATATATATGTTGGCATGTAGCATGGACACCCTTCCACACCATTTAATGTCAGTGGGTATATATATTCCATGGCAGTAGTAGTGCACCCTGAGTATTCAAGGATTTCCTGTAAAACCCTGTTAGGAGGCCAGACATAGGAAATATGTAATAGATACAGACAAGAAATGGAGCTATGTGACTGATTATACAGTATTTAAAGGAACTGCAAATTAATATCTTAGCTGACACCAACTTCTAAACATAGTGTCATTCATTTCAATAAACAAACTCTATTGCTATGTATAAAAATAGATCTAGAGGGAAAGTGGGAAGCAGTCCTCAAATATAGTGTTTCTTCCTTGTCTATGATTACATCTTAGATACCTTGTGTTCCAGTGGAACAACGTTTTATAAAAGGTTAATGAAAAGCAGATTTTTTTAGCAAGCATTTCTCTCTTTTACATTCACACAAACTGTTTTATCCAAAGTCATGGCAGAAAACCTTGGAGAAAGAAATGAAGCTCGGGGAATATGTTGAAGATTATATAACTAGAACTGTGAACTGCAAAGAAGTAATTTATTTTATTTTTTATTTCTTAAAACATCTTTTCCCTATTATGTAATACTCAGATGAGCAAAGTGCTGGCATCAATTTATACTGTGCTAACATATTCTCTCTGTACTCTTTCAAGTATCTTCTTGCTCTTGGAAGCTGTTGTTGGTCTTTGTTTATGATTTTTTTTTAATGACAGGTATATCAAACTTGTTTTTCTCAAGCAGTTGTCAGCAGCTCTTGAAACAGCTAAATGTTGGCTCACAGAGTTCAGAGAGACCACAAAAGTTCATTTTCACATTATATGGATGATATTTACCACAATGGAAAAAGACTGCTTCTCCTCCTTGAATTTGCTTTGCCTAAATATTTTATTTACAAATAGGAAAAATAGGTTTTTACTTCATTTTTTTGTGTTTTTCTTTATTTTGCCTTTCTTAATCTTAATTTGCCTTGATCAGGTGATAAAAAGGACCTCTCAACTCAGTTTTAGAATTTTTCCATTTGAAAATAAGCTCATTTCATTTCTCATATACACATTTCAAGTAGGGTGATGTAATTTGTGTAAGTGACGGTATGCAGTTTTGATAACATTCCAATTATGGGTTAATGAACATAAAGAAGAAAATAATGAAAGGTCCCATTAATTGTTTATAGGAACAGTACAGTTTCCAACAATTATTTGCCAATGTAATTGAAATAAATATCATTTACTTATATTTAGTGATTTTGGAATGTTTGCTACTTACAGTCCCCCCTCTTATCTAATTTCTCCTTTTGTGATTAATTTGCACGCTACAGCCTTAGGGATTTGATTGACTAAAGGATGAAGTCACCAAAATAGTCAAAAATTCACTTCTCATTATTGATTAAGCAGCAAATAGTCTTGCTGAAGACACAAACAGTGGTGATCACTGTTGGATGTGTTATGTGTTGTAATCAGTTGGATAGAATAGAATGCAGAGCCCTCAGGGCAGTACACCTAGTCGCATTCACTTATTTGACACACTCTGCCACTTAGTCAATAATAGAAACTTTACGCAACTATTTGGCCTTTAGTCAATAATCCCCTTAGAGTTGAGAATACTAAAAAACAAACTTAAAAACAGATGGCCAAGAACTGTGAGACTGCAGACTGTATTAATTATTCTGAGATCTTTCAGTTAAATCCTTGACTTATGATTCCAGTTTAAGCTACTGAAGAGGAGGTTGGTGAAGTAGCTACTGTAAAGAAAACTGTCTGCTAATTAAAGAGGATGGTAACTGAGTAAAAAATATTTAGTACAAAAACATTAATTTAATAGTAAAAAATGGACATGTAAATATGTTTGTGACTGTTTTTTTCAAACAACAAAGGCAAAACATCACTTAAGCACACAAAGCACTGTACTCTTCAGAGTCAAATTAGTTGTGTTAAGTGCTTTTCTTGAACAATATATACTTAAGGTGCATACAAAACCATATACTCAATTATATTGGCCCTTTATGAGACCATTAAAACTTAAATTAGTTTTTTCCCTAAATCACAATTGCTTATTTTAGATTTAATAGCTTAATGTGTGCATAGAACTTTTCTGTGTTTAGATTTTATACTTTTATATGTGTGGGAGTTTACTTTTTGCTTGCTTTGTTTGGGGCAATAATAGAAATTGTTTATTTATTATGACCACTATGGAAACAGTTCTTATCGAAGTCAGGAATGCCTCAATAGAGGAGCAGAACTAAACATCCTTAAGTATAATGTATGTTTATTGGCATTAGACAATACATTATAGAATAATACTTCACAATCTTTTTCAAAGGGGTGATCTTGAAATTAAACTTGGATACAATAGAACATTCTAGCCTCAGTTCATTGTACTGTATGTTTGATAGATTCATTCAACCTAGTATTGAGAGAGGTGTTTTATACAGAGATAAACAGAATAGAATAGAAAACATTTAAACAAACAAAAAATAAGGTCAAAGTGTATTTTATTTGGTTGCTCTATATGATTGCTGAAGCCACAAACACAGAGATGGAATTATTAGGAGTTGAAGCATCTCAGCCAGATTTTGCTATAGGTGTTGTTCTGTGCTATTGAGCACTTAAGTAACACTCTAAAAACATTACTAGAGGTTTATTCACAAGGCTTGCAATGTGAAATGTTGAAAAAATTGCAGATGGTCTCTTTCCTTTTGTAGAGGCTAATTTACATATTTAGTTTGTTCACTTGTTTGAAAATTAACAACAGACAAAAGATCTGTTTTATGATAAAGATACAAGGACCATAACGTTGGGACAATGAATCCTAAATATTTAATTATAAATGAATTCCATATTAGAATTAGTAGTTCTTTTCTGCTTTTATTAGATTTATATTACTGATAGCATTTTCCTCTATTGGTGTCTCTTCAAAAATCTGGATGAAAAGCAAAACCATTTTTAACTGCAAAAACTTTGGAAATAAACATTTCCTAGACATGATATATGAATTGATTCAATCATTATGAAAAGCTGATAGGAATAGAAACCATGCAAGATCTTCCAAAATTGTAGTGTTACCACTATACAACCATTACACAAGTTAAATAGATAAGTCTTGTGACTCACATGACTTTTCTAAAGCTACTTAAATAAAAACTCTGCCAACAGAGGTGTAGTAATATAGAGAGTAAAGTGCCTGGGGATATTAGAAAACCTTAATGGTAGCAATTAATGCTATTTTAACTCAAAAAGTAGTGTGTAGAAGTGATTTGCTCTTTATTTTAGAGAGCTTTGTTAATTTTTTTCCAAAAAATGTAAAGGCAAATATATTTATCTTGGTCCATGGGGCATGAAAATCCACATTTTCATGCTACTTTGACAAACAATTTTAGACTAAGCACATGCAAGTAGAAATTTCTTGTCTGATAGAGTGAGGTTTTTTTTCTAGTAATATTTATGGTGAAGCAAAGGATGACTGACTTGATTTAAATAATTTTTCAGCTTCTGGGCGCTAGCTTGTAATACACAAGCATCTGTCCATGGCTGTCTACTGGAGAGTAAAACGCATACAAATACATATTATTTTCCAGTCCAGTCAGCACCTTCTTCCTTTCTGAAAAATAAATGCTAAACATGCAAAGGATGAGCAGTATTGAGCTTTTCTTATCTGTATATACCTTATCCCTATATAGGACATAATAACGAACAGTATTATCTCTCTGCAATCTTATACTATGTTAGTCTTTATACTAGTCAAATAGGGTGGAGGTTAGAGGTTTTATTAATGAATGTGTGATATCCATATCTTACCTGATTCTCTGTTACAGAATAGACTTTTTTTTACCAGACACCCTATGGTAGTTGTAATGTAATATTGCACAATTTCTTAGAAAGCATTAAGACTTATAGGCATGGCATTAAAGTTAGCTTCATAGATCTATTCCATGTGGAATTGGGTCAGAGGTTATGAGCTCAGTGTTTTACATTAGATCACTAGCTTGGGAACCATCACCTCTGTTTGAATCCAATTTTAACTCATTGACTTTAAACAAGCCAATTAATCTTTCAGCTTCTCTGAATAATTTGAGCAAGCTAAATTGCTACATTGACTGCTGTAATGTACTCTGAGTCCCCAAGGAAATATATTACATAAGTAAGGCATCATTACATGTGTAGTATATTTTTAATAGATCCAACTTCAACTTGCAGACAGTATTTCCTAAAAATTCATTTTTGACCAATTAAATATTATTGTTGCCAACTATGAAAATCAAACAAACTAGAATGGTGAGCTGTTAAGAATTAGACTGTGGAGTGATCAATATTAAAAATATGTGTAAGGGTGCAACAAACTAATTATTAAAGTGAAACATAATTTTGCTTCTGCATGATATGAATCCCAAGAATAAGAGTGGCTGTTTTTACCTTCCTTTTTTAAAAAAAACAAGAGTCTTAATGCCTCAGCAGAAAAATCAACAAAATATCTGGCAAGCAACTTTATAGACACCTTGTGGTCTGCAGTGATAGCTGGAAACTATAGTTTCTTTGAGACAACTTTGATATACTTGGTATACTGTACAAGTAGACAGCAGCTTTCTAGAAACCCTTTTGCCCTTACGAACCTCCAAGTTCCTTTTAATGGAGGACTGTAATATCTTTAAAAAATAATACTTGCAAAAAATACATAAGAACACTTGTAAAAAGAAAGATTGAATTGAAAGGAACAGTTTAGGCACCAACAGTTATTTGTGTCTGTTTGGCACTGTTAAATAAAAGTTAAATAAATGCTTTCTGTCATATAAATTATTTATTTATTTCCACCCTTCACAATTTAGCACCAGTTTGTTACTGAAGCTGCTTGCCTCTCTCAGCCACTTCCTGTTCAGTGCTTTGGAATTGACTGACAGGCTGGATAATGCTAAATAACCAATCAGAACCTTTAAGCTGTC
>WMED01008696.1:0-16751 GCA_019650415.1 Pipa parva | reverse complement strand
ACTGGCACCACATGTTCTTACTCATAAGTTACTGTATTTTCAGAATCCAGAGGTCTGCTTTGCAGAAAATTATAGCAAGAGGTAGTCCTAGATTAAAAGACAATATAGTGCTTCCTCGATAAAACTTCCACTGATCAGAAAAGACCTAGTTATCTTCTGGGTAGTTTAATGTCCTTTTAACATAAGCCAGTAGGCTGTCAAGGCAAGTATCTTTATTTATATTACTTTCTAGAAGTAAAAATTAAAAGTGGCAAGTCCCAAATCACCCCCTCTTTGCATGGTCCTGTAGTTTTGGTGTGTGACATTTTTGGTGCTTTACAGTCCAATGGGGCAAAATTTATTAGAATCGATAATCTTGATATCACGATATTGAAGGATTTATACCGATTTTGCGATATCGGAAGTTTATCGATATCAGTAATATCGATATCGCGATATCAAAATTCGAACAAACCATTGATTTCAATGGCAAAATTCTATAATATCGCTGGAAAATTCAATATCGCGATATTGATACTGTCAAAATTGTGATATTGCGATATCGGTAAAAAAATCATTCAATATCACGATTTCTGTAATTTTTACGATTTTAATAAATTTCGCCCTTGATTTTAATCATGCAAAACCCAGCCATTAAGACTGGCCCAGACAGCACTATTATAACTTTAGGGAGATACAATATTAAATTATTTATATTTACTCTACAGATATGTTTGTTATCATATGAAGAAAATTGGGCTCAAGAGACTTTCCTGTCTGGATCTGTAGGTTATACCAGGAATAGGTAATAAATAGGTTAAACAGAAATACACGGGGGGGGGGGGGGGATCATCTCATCTCCCATTACATGCATCCTTCTTTCAGAGGAATCTGGAAATGCTACCTAAAATATACATACTGACAATGGATTACGATCTGTCAGTTTGACCTATGCCCTTCCAGGACTAATTTGTTCAGTCTTGTTACCTTCTTTCTCAAACCAGTAAGCTTTTTCCACAGCCTGTAACTAGAGGCCTGGTATACTATCCAGCAAATCTCTATGGAGATACATCGTTGTGGTTCATTCTGAATAAAACTCCACAAACAATGGAATTTGCTTCATCACCAGTGATATATGGGTAATCACCAGCGTTATTCTCTTAGTTATCAGGGCTTTGATCCTTTCGTCCAGTCCTGTATTCTAGCTTATGTATATCTAATTTGTCTTTGCCTAGTGAAAGATAATAAATCAGTTCCCTGTGCTCAGATTGCAAGTTCCTATAGTCATATTACAAGTTCTTAAAGATCATATGAGCTGCAAATTAGTATTGACTACCACTGGATAAACCAAACATACTACTTAGTGTTGCTCCATTGGCAATAATTAAACTGATTACTAGTGACTCAGCTACGAAGTAAGTGACCCTGACCTAAATCTACATGCTTCTGCTCTGTAGTCATCACATTATCTGTCAAATACTGCAGACTTGTATTAACTTCCCTCCTTTTCTACTAAACCAGGAATACACAATTCCAACTAGTCAACATTTTGAACACCTCCTACGCCATTGGTTGTGCAGCTATATTTGTGGAATACCGGCATTCCAATAACCTGCAGGTAGCGATATGGGGGGAGGGGGGTGTACAGCCTACATTTATGAAACCCAAAGGAGCTGCATACAGAATTAATAATAAAGAACGGTCAGATTGGATTATTGGTTTATTTTCTAACTGATTTAGAAATTACAGGTAAAGGGCATTAGTCATTGCCATATCTTTTCTGCACAGGCATTGCCATAGACCAGTGGTTGGCAAAGTGCGGCTCGCGAGCCACATGCGGCTCTTTAGCCGCCTTGTTGTGGCTCGGAGCGCACTGCCGAAGCCCCAAGCCCCGCCCACGACCACCGACGGCTCTTCTGATTGGCTGTCGGTGGTCATGGGGTCGGGAGAGGCCACGCCTCCCTCCTCCGGCGGCTCAGAAGATAGTTATCGCCGCCGGAGGAGGGAGTGAAATGGCTCCCTCCCAAAAAAAGTTTGCCGACCCCTGCCATAGACTAAAGCCGCATCTGGCATTTTCTTGCAACTTTTCTCCAAAACAATTGAACCACAACAACTTTTTTTAGGGGCAAACACATGCAACTTCAGTGCGCATTGCAGTGGTGCAGTTTACCTTGACAATACCCTCTGAACATATATTGTTGTATTAAGCCAAACCGCTACAATGCGCACCACAGTTTCATAATCACTCATAGACCTCTATGGGTGTGTGCTTTGTCACAGTTTCCTGACATTCTGTCATGGTTTTAACACCACGTGTCAAAAAATGAAGCAAAACATCAGGTGTGGCCTTAGCCTTAATAATAATCTTGCAAGAGTACTATCTGTAATTTGGATGATAACCCTGCTGTACAAACATAAGTAAAGGAACAAATCAACATTGCTATAAGTCAGTGGTTCTCAACCTGGGGGTCGTGACCCCTTTTGGGGTCAAATGACAATTTTCCAGGGGTCGCTTAACATCCCTCAGGATTATCGTGGATTTTTGATAAAATTTTAAAGTTGAGACCGCAACAATATTTTCTATAGTAAAGTCGATACAATACTTCTGTAGTAAAGTCGCAACAATATTTCTATAGTAAAGTCACGACACTACTTCTGTAGTAACGTCGCAACAATACTTCTGTAGTAACGTTGCAACACTATTTCTATTGTAAAGTCGAGACCACAACAATGTTCACATATGATTATATGTATATTGTCGCGGTCATGGATAAAAAAGGTTGAGAACCACTGCTATGAGTATTGGATCAATGGGTGATGGGATATAAATCCGAACTACCAAACATAACTTAAAACAAGACCCCGCCCTATCACCTGGAAGCAAGTCAATCCTACATCTGCAAAATCTAGGCAAATCACTGGTTCGAGGAATGGGAAAGAATATGGCATATAACACTAGAATCAAATCTGCCATCATCATCATATTTATACCAATTTTGTGTATAACAATTCTCTCTCTAGAAATAGCCTACTTTGACTAATCATTACTGTAGTGTAGATTTAATGGGGAACTATAGTCAGAATACATCTTTACATATGCAGTACTATATCGTAGTGAGAAGCGTTTCTCCCCAGTAGTTGTTTCAAGTGACCCAAAATGATTGAGTAGGCAGCACTGATAAACTCCTGCACCAGGAAATGTGTGTGTGTGACATGTACTGGCCAGTTTTCCATAAAAAGGTTCCCTCCCCCGGATATTTTTGCACAACTTACTACTTAGCACATGTGCACAAGTCAGCTTTCCCTCTGTAATCTCCTCCATTCCAACTTAATTTATGAGGCCAGAAGGTCAGCACACTGTTTAATCAATAGCAGTGAGGCAGCTTTTTCTTCTCATGTTTCCTGATTTGCACAGAAAGAGTAGGGGGATCGGGAGAGGAAAATCTCAGGAAAACTAATTAAGGGAAGTAAATGGCAAGTATTATTTCTTCAATAAAAATTTTTTAACTATTTGAGTTAGCAATTGGCTTAGTATAAAGGAATTTTATATGTATGTGTGTAGTTATATCAGCAAAATAGTGCCCCTTTGATGACAGTATTTAACCTACCTAAAGCCATGGCTAGAACTAGCAATTGTGAAAGAAGCACTCAGCTTGGCAGAAAATGAGATGCAATCTCCTCCCTTACTTTACCACACTGTTGTAGCAAGGTTCAGGAGCAGATTGTTGCTCTTTTCCAACAAGATAAGATCCAACAATCACAATTTCCAGTGTGGCCTGGGTAGGACATTGAGATAATAATGTGTGAAAAAACTGTTTCCGACAAAAAGATCTATCAAAAAAGTGAGATGTTACAACAGTTAAAAGTGGATACATTAAAATGGGCCTGTCGTCTACTTAATTCTCAGTCTGTGGTAAGCAATGTGTAATATTAGCAAAGGAAGAATAGAGAAAAAAAAATCAGGATTGAAGAAGTAGAGAGGATACTTTGGATCCCAGTTAACCATAGGGGTGAAAAAAAGGCCCTACTTTACCAGATGAACTGTTATCTATGATTTGTGAGTAAGGAATTGTTGAAGGGAACAAGAAATATAGAGAAATTGGAATCCACTAATATTTCTTAATCTTGTAAAAATCCAAGTAGTTTGGGTTTCTAGAAACCCAAAAAGGTATCACCTATACTCTACTTGTCTCTAGTCTGGGTTTCCAAACTGGATAATAATTCAATACAAATACAGATGGATGAGATTTGAAACTTTATGTGACTTAAACACGTTAATAAAAATAAAGCCATAGAGTTTGTTTTTGGGCATACAATAAAAATTGACACTTCACAGGGGCAAACGAACTTGGAAAATTATACCACTGGATTAGTATACAACTGACTTCAGGTGATTCGTCAGAAGGCAAAAGGCAAGCATGCAGTAGGGCTAACTTGGATCCTTTACAATGTGCATGTTCAGAGAAACAAAGAAATACACCACCAAAGTCAACAAATATGCACATCCCAGGTGGAGTACGCTCAAGGAGCAGGCTGGAGAAGATTTTTGACATTTAACAGGAGGTAGTCACTAACTAAATGAAAGTAAAACACTACTTACTAAGAAAAAGAAGAAGAAGAAGGAGGAGGTGGTGGTGCTGGTGATGGTGGTCTTATGTTTTTAAAGGAGAATGAAACTTTTGTTTTCCTAGGGGTGATTCTAAAGGGAGTGGCAGTAAAATAATTGCGGATGTGGTGCTTCTTCTCTACAGCACTGCCTGCTACTTTTAAGCAGATTATCGTTTCAACCACTTTGTATCACAGATATTATATCAAACCGACTGGCCATTGGCCATTCAGCATACTTTATTTTGTGATGAAATACCTTCATTTGAGTGCCACTTTAAGAAAATAAATATTGGTCTGATTTGATAGGTGACTAAATTTAGTATTGGTAACAAGAAGATAACAACTAAAGTTAGTTCAATAACAGATGAGGTAACAGCAAAATGTATGGGATGTGTGTCCTATTGACTTTTATAGTGAGTGTGTCACAACTGCGTGTGCCTTTAAACACAGGTTACGTGATACCATTGCCGCTGAGATGCTGTTTACTTGCACAATGTGGCATTTAATTTCTTAAATGTTATTTGTGAGAGCTGACTTCATATTGTCCCTGAACTCGTAGAATGGTCATCCTTTGAAGGGGGATGTTAGAAGGTAGTATGAATGTATTCCCCAAAAGAAAAGATTATGGATTTGGCCTAATTTATTTAAACGTTGGAATGCAAACCAAATAAATCAATTAAACAAAGAACTTTCTAAAGATTGTGATCAAGAGAATCTAGATATATTAAGGCATCATCAGCATACAAAGAATTTTCTGGGATGTCTAAAGTTTCTCCTAGGCCTATAATTTATGGTAAATGCTAAGACAGACCAAAGGGCGAAATTGATTAAACTTGGAAAGACTTTGTCTTCCATATTCATTTTATACCACTATTACAATATGTGTTTTAGTCTATGTCAGGGGTGGGCAATTCATTTTCCCATGGGGCCACATGAGAAACTGGAATGGTGTTAGAGGGCCAGAATAATATACTTAACTTTCCTGCACCTATGGCAATTGGCCACGCCCCCTCCCATTTTCACAGGCTCATACGGGCCGATCTGAGATAGTTAGAGGGTTGGATATAACATGGCCTGCAGGTCTATATGATATACAATCAAAATCCTTTATAGGAAACAGACAATCTGTTGTGCAAATGTTTACATTCTGATAAACTAAGGAACATAATTTAAATCAAAAGGAGTTGACATTATCATGCAATCCTCAACTTTACAGCTCATCATGGTACTTATCTGGGACAAAGCATACTTTAGCTCCGGCTTTAAAGTACTAGTAGCACCAGCAAAATATACAATTCAGTTTGGATGGAATGGAAGTTATTCCTTCATAGTACATAGTAAAAATGTTATCTTTTTACAAATAAAATTCCTGATTTGTATTGCTATGTATTTTGTGAACCTCCGTCCATTTCTTTCTATGGAACTCTAGATAAAAACATCATCTAAATACATTCAATTATAAGTCTACTGTGTTGTAACTCTTGTAGTTACTCTTACATAACTTGCAGAAATGTCTTCATTTTCATTTATTTTTCATTTTGTAAAGTTCTGAAATCTCTCCAGTTTGACATTTAAGGTAACTTAATATGCAGTTGCTAAGGTGGATAAACCTAGTAACGAGAGGATTGGTTTTCAGACTGGAATAGCTACAGCATTCAACCTAAACTGTGAGACGCTCCTTACTTGTGAAGCATAAAGATAGGTGAGGCTCAAAAGGTGAACCCAGTTCATATATCTAGGGATAATAGTTCCTTAAAAGAACAGTCCATCCTGATTAATAAAAAGTAATGTGTGTTGAAAATGCGTAATACATTTTTTTTTCTAATATACTTAGTCAGTCTTTTATGTGAGGAAAGGTATTAATTATTCCATCTGTGTAGCAGTACACAGCTCCTTCTGTGTTTACTTCCTGGTTGGATTCTTGTGTCACTGACACAACGGCATCTCAGGAAGGTCAAAATTAATAGTTAATGAATTACCATAGGCAGTTACAATACTTACAGCTAATGGTGTATGCTGTCAGTAGCAAGTGCTGATATTGAGCATGAGAGAGAGAGACCAAATCCATATAAAAATAAAGTCAATATTTCAGCCCTTTCTTTAACTTTTAATAGTCCAACGTTCCCATTTTAGGAACATGTATTAAATAATAAATTAATAATGTAATAATATAATAAATTATTTAATACATGTTGCCAAAATGGGAACGTTGCACTGTTAAAGGTTAGCAGTTGCTTTTGCTGGGTTAACTACACCTTTCAGAATTAAAAAAAAAAGGTGGATGACAGTTTAAAGGTTCTGATTGGTTATTTAGTATTATCCAGCCTGTCAGTCAATTCCTTAACTCAACATACCAAACTGAACTGCTGAACAAGAAGTGGCTGAGAGAAGGGAAGGCCTTCAGTACCAAACTGGCGCTAAATTGTAAAAGGGTAAAAATAAATAAATAATTTATCTGACAAAAAACATTTATTTAATTTTTATTTAACAGTGCCAAACAGACAGCAAATAACCGTTGGTGCCTAAACTGTTCCTTTAAACTATAACTCAATTTATTGCTTTCAATATTACCCCAATCATTGCTGACTGATGAATTTAAAGTCAATATCTGGAACACTTTACCTCTTAATCTTCTGGAAAGAATCAATATATTTAAAATGATCCTACTTCTCAAGTTCATTTATACTTTTTTTATTGAGCTCCAGTGTTTTAGTCAAAATCTCTGTTTAATCAGATCATTACATTACTGAATTCCTTTATACGGGGATCATCAAGCAGGCAACTAAGGGTAATAGAGGTATCTTCCTTTCTAATCTACTGTATATCTGTATTACTTAGCCTCACAGTTAGTATTTCTAAACAACTGGTTGCGTCTTGATCCTGAAAACTTTGATACTATTACTACAACAGGCCAGCATGATTTTTTATAATAATAGCAAACTACATTTACAGATTTAATGCCAGTAAATTAGATATTTACAATTCCCTTGATGCTATAGAATGTGCTTGGTACCATGCCAAAATATTCAATCATTATCTTCAACCAGCAATTTCTCCTAACACAGCTTTATGGAACAATCCCAATTATACATAACTATATAAAGATATTAAATACACGACCCAGTTTTTTTAATGAGGGCATATACTGTATGTCAATCTTTAACAACTTACAATATCTGAAGGTCTATATAATAAGCATTTTGTAAACATCTATAATTTTGCAGTGTTATTACAGCACAGTTTAGCACATGTAGCTGTACTTTAAACATTAGAAACCTTATTCTGCAAAATTGCTCACTGAAGCAGTCTGACAAAGCCTAAATGAAATAGACTTGCTATCTACTCTCTACAAGATGACAATTGGAAAGAAGATAAAGACACTTGTTTCTCCTATCGAGTCTAAATTTATTTATAAACCTATGCTATACTCCTGTTACCATTCTTTGATATGGGTAAAGGATATTGGCGTTGGGTATGGTTTTTGAGGGGGAAGGAGGTAGAAATGATAGTATGAATGGATGCACACAATTGTTTCAGCCACTTGTAGCTTATTTGTTTATCTATGTTTATTGCTTTTGCGAAATTATTGTTATTACTGAACTGAAAAAAAAAAACAACAAAGAGATTAAGAAATACATATTATAACATGCTACAGTGCAAATACTCCCATCCACTGGAATAACCACAAATAACCGCAATGACTTCATTTTTTTAATCTTCTCTAAATAGAAATTTAGATTGCTGCTTCAGTCACCTTCCCTAGCCTAAACAATCACTATGCATTACAGGCAACCACACAGCATTGTAACTAACTGAATAGGTAAGCACTCCTGATATGACTGGTTAAGTCTCCTCATTCTGCCTGAATCCAAGCAGATGGTTTCTGTTTATTTAGAAAGACAGGTGCAGGGCTGTTCAAAGGAAAGGAATAATCTTGCAGTGATGTTTAAAATGAATGTATATCCTACTGCCTAGGTTAGCAATGCTGAACCTATGATACAAGTGCAAGAGAGGGCACATATGCCATCCCCACCACTGCTATCCTTGATTTCCCACAGCGAGTGAGCGGTCCTTCAGCACAGGCCGTGAATCCGACCTGACAGTTTTTAGGTCGGTTCTGCAGGCTACGCTGAAGGAGCGCTCGCTTTCTGGGGAGCACTCATCCCCCCGATGCAATGACATCACTCAAGGAGCTGGTGAGTGACATCACCTTTTTGACACTCAGCACTGACAAGGTTCACCATCATTGGCCTAGGTTCTTAACTAGTTACAAAAACAAAAAAAAGAAATCACAGGGTCTGGAGCACTGAGTACAAAAGAAGAAAAGGAATCTTTGTAATTTATGGGCTCCAACACTGCAGTGCGACTTGCTTATATACCCCAAAAATCAAGGCCTAATTCTGTAGCTCCCATTTTAATTTTATTTGTAACACAGTAACAGTTTATAAGGCTGTATACCATAGAAGCCACACTGATCAGGTTCAGTGAAGCTTACACATGTGCAGTCAAAGGCTGTGCTGTAGATATATCAGGCACAGGTGGAGGCAGTCTTACACCCCTGCAGTGGCTGCACTGTGTTTCTCAGATGGCTGCAAGCTAAAGCCCCACCAGCCACAACAATCTGATTCAGCTAAGCACAGGTTGGCTGCCAACTAGCATGCCAACTTACCTTTTCCTTTAGCTCCCCTTTTACACAAAACAGATTTTGCGTTCTTTTTTACTACATTACATTTTTTGTTAAACTGCTCACATATAGAGGCCTAAAACACAATCTTGATTCACAAAAAAAGCAAAAAGAAAATAACACACACGCACACACAAAACAGGGTTCTTTTGTGGCTCAGAAAGGCTTTTGTTATAATGAATAAGGTTTGTCAAATTACAGGTCATTCTGCGACAAAAAAGAAAAAAACGGTGACACCAAATCAACACTTTTTTTGTAACACCCAGTCACGATTTTGTGGCAGAAGAAATCATTTTTGCGTGGAAAACCACAAATACTAAACCACTGCAACTTTATTGCTTGCCTTGCTTTACAAACAAGTAACCCAGTGAAGTTGTTATGTGGCATTGCAAGTCCATAGTTTTTAAAGAGTTTGTTCCCCACAATGTTTTCAAAAGTGTTGACAATAGGAAACATAGTTGTCGGCCATGCTGGTAATGGAACTAAATTTCTACTAAAAGTAATAAAATTGGACACTGCCTTTTTCTGCAATAGATAAGGATGTCTGCAATCAGGAAAGATAAAAAAAACAAAACCCAAAGCAATTTAAATGAAGAATTCAACTGTAACGATAACTGTCATACCAATCCAAATGGAATTTTCTGGTGCTACTGGTACTTTAAAACAGCATTGCTCTGGAATATATCTCATCAGTAGTTACCCTTCACACTGTTCCATATAAGAGTGAACCACATCATCAAAAAGCATGTAGTTTACAATGGCACTGTTTTTTCACACAAAAAGCAACATGGACGTCCTGTTGTTTTTTTTTTGCTTCTTTTTATCAATATGACTTGAAATCTCCTGCCACTTTGATACAAAGGGAAAGAGGAGCCTCTTTATTTAACACAGCATGTCTGTCTTACTTTTGTTTCTTTAAGAATCAAGGCTGGAGTTTTTATCAAAATGTCAGTCAATACAGAGGAACACGACTTCTGAACAAAGCTCTGAGGTCACAGCATTCACTTCTCACACATGCAAAAGTAAACATTAAGAGTACAGTGAATTAAGGTGGCAGTACCAGAATTAAGAACACCAAAGACCTAAAAGACATATTATCACTAGAAAGAAAGTTTTGATCTGTGCTATAAAGAAGTTTATCATTAGTGGATCAAAATCTAAATGGGAAGAAGACTTACATACACAGATGGAAGGGTAATAATTGCTGTAACAATGTGCTGAAGCACTGGTCAATAAATACAAATACCAAGCATAAATAACTAAGAAAGGATAAGATATATATAATTTAGAATAGATTGGAGCGGGGAGAGGTGGGAAGCTGGAAGGCCAAATACGTTTGTAGAAGAACATTGCAGTAGTCCAAGTAGGATAGGATGAAAGCATGCATGAGAGTGTTAGCAGTGGTTGAGAGAGAAAGGGACAAATCTTTGCAATGTTGAAAAGGAAAAATCGACAGGTTTTAGCAGTGGTAGAGATTGTGAACTGAGTATCTCCCCCTCTCCCTGTAAATCACCCCTAGACAGTTCGAGAATATAGTTCCCTGGAAAAAAATTAAATTAAGCAGGTATCGGTTTAAAAGAATATCATGTGTTAGGTTGGGTGGGGCTAAATGATGATTGACATTATAGCTCCTCCAATCAGATCTCTTAAATCACAATCTAGCAGGGATCTAATTGGAGGAACTATAATGTCAATCATTTAGCCCCGCCAACTCGGAAAGAAAAGTCAGGCTGACAGGGAAGATGACAGAGAGAAACACTGTATAAAGGTACATTTTTTAAAATACATATATATATTTACAATACCATTTATTTCATTAGTACTGTACAAACTAAATTAGTATTAGTTTTGAGGTGACAGGTGCAGTTTAATGTATGTATCTAGGAGTTAAAGGAGCTGTACAGTACAAAAATATCTGATATATTATTAATAAGTTTTGTTTTCTTTCGGTTAAAGCAACTGCTATTCCTCATTCTGGAAAATCCTCCATATAGGTTAAAGTTTTAGAAACATTTCAAGACTGTCATTCCGGAATGCAGTCTGGAATGTTCAGTTATCAAGCAACTGGTATGTGCATAGCTCTAGAAAATACAAGCTTTTTGTATTGTAACTAGTAAGCTACAAGAGGGATTCTGCTAAGCAGCAATGGGCTACCAGCTCAAAGCAGCATACAAAAATAGCAGCAAAACCTAGAAAAAAAAAAGGCGTTTTACTATGAATTTTCAATGACAAAAAAATGCTTTTGAATTCTGTTATGTTAGGTGTGTTGTAGTGATGAAAGTAGAAGGGTGTGTTTCAGAGGAAGATAATACAAAAATGTTCCAGCAAATGCCAGGCTGAATAGTATTTGGGCACTAGTAGAAGATAGAGTGTTATTTGGTTAGCACTATTTACTAAATAATTCATGCCTCTTTTCAGACTAATGTCTATTGAGCAAGTCAGTCTACTAATGTACAAAGTATCAGGTGTCCAGCACATATAAAGTTATACAATATATGTGAGGGGACTGCATTACGAGTATCAATAAATGGGGAATGGTTCCAGTTTATCAAACAAGAAAAAGCTTGGTTACATCAGCAAATGACTGATACCTGGGCATCTCCACCTAGAATCAATAAAGTGTCGGAGGGGTGTAAAGTGCAATATCTATTTATTGTGCCAGCATCAGTGTATGAACGCCCCAGTAAAGTGCACTTTTTTTGGGGGGGTGGTGGTAGGGGGTAGCCCCACTCCTCATCAGGTGTTTAGATGATAGTTCCAGTTTGGCAGGCAATTGTTGATGCACCTACACGGCTTACTGTTGAAAATTTTACTTTCACAGCATTAGTTTAATTTAACACAGATTTTCAACATAAAGAGAAGCAATATAGTTTGTGTTGAACAAGTTACTTTATCTAGAGCAGGGGTCTTCACTTGCTGGACTGTGGACCATTACCAGTCCGTGGGCACCTAGGCATCAGGCCGCATGATGGTGATGCGCACATAGGAAGCGTTCAACCATCATACAGCCAGCAACACACATTGCTCCGAAGGACAGCATCCCTTGTAAACAAGTGATATTTTGGGGGCTATCCATAAAGCAACAGTGGATCATTAAAGGAGATGTTGACCTTAAAACTAATCTTTAATATGTTGTAAACTGTGTAATCCAAAGACATTTTGCAATTAATCTCTAGATCTGTCAAGTTTCAAAACATTAAAGTAATGTTGACACACCTACATCAAAAGGGTAGATTTTATAAAAAGCATAACATAGGTAGTCTGAGTATAATTTTTGTTACAATCGTACACTAAAAAAATGTTTACATTACCAGTCTGGAAAGAGATGTATGAGCGGCCATATTTAATCCAAAATGTCATTCAATGCTAACTATAGGCACTCTGGGAGCAGCATGGTTCTTTTGGAATCATAACTCTTTAAAGGTACTTCGGCGAGGCAACTAGAGTGGTCGCGAGGTGAGCCGAAGTACCTTTAAATCGTTCGCTGATCTCCGCTTGCAGGAGACCAGGGAGAGCGTTCCCGTCTCGGTGAACTGATGAGAAGCTTCGCAAGGTAACTTCACTCTTTCCTGAATTACCCCCTTCATCTCTATGCCATGTATTTTTTTAGGATGGGGAAACTACCTTCTGCACTTGTTACAATGAAAACACATGGGGGTTATTCACTAAGGTGCGAATTCGGCTGTCGAATTTGCAAACAGTGGATTCCCATAGAAAATCCACTACAATTTCCCCATTGTAAAGTCACCACAATTTTCCCATAATAAAGTCACGACAATTTTCCCATAATAAAGTCGCGACTGCGACAGTAGCAGCCTATTGCGACAGTCTTTATCTGGTAAATTTGCACCTATACGCAACAATTCGGACTTTAGTGAATAACTCCCATAATGTAGCAGAGATTATTTAGGCTGCTTTCAAGGGATAAATAAGGCTTATTGTACCTAGGGTTGATTCTTATTTCTGCAAGCTAATTATATTTACCAATAACCCCCTTTGCTCCAACACTGCCCCCTACATCAAATTAAAGCCAATCTTCATTTCTACTGTTACGGCTTTGCAATCCTCTTCACTTTCTGCTTGCTCTTCAACGTTAGATTTTTTTTTTTTTCTTTTGCACATGCTCAGAGTGCTTCTAGGAGCTGCTTTTTATTAATGTTGTATTATTGTAGCTCCCTACTGTAATGATTTCTAAAGAAGATGATTTAGTGTAGTTTATATACCAAACGTTGATAATGCATGCAATATTTTACACAGGCTAACAATGATGCCAGGGTCTCTACAATATATTTCACTCTTCAGAGCTTGTTCCATGCATGGTTGATGAGAATAAATGAATTCTATAGATTTATGATCATTTGAGGTCCCGTGTTGGGTGCATAAAGATATTGGAAAGTGGGGCTGCTTTCAGAGTTAAGGCAGTCCTTTTTTTTTTTGACTACTCTCCGGCATGAGAGCCATAAAACTAGTAGTAATAGAACCAGTATAGTGATAGATGTAAATCAAAGACCTGAACCTTTAAAATGTGAACCTAGACTACTCACAGGTACTATGAGCATTGACTCTAAGAAGTGCAGTGGCTCAGTGGTTAGCACTGCTGCCTTGCAGCACTGAGTTCTGGGTTTAGTTCCACCCTGGACTTCATCTGCATGGAGTTTGTTTTTTCTACCCGTACCTGTGTGGGTTTCCTCCCACAATCCAAAAACATACATCTGTGTGTGACTGAATAAGGAAACTAGATTGTAAGCTCCACAGGACAGCGACTGAAGTGAATGATGAACCTCTGTAAAATGCAGCATAATATAGTAGTGCTATATAAATGAAAAGATACATACATACATACAAGGGGCAGTAAAGTTCATGATAGTAGATGTGTTGCACTGGTTCGTTGAAGTAGAAGCATATCAGGATGTACCTTTAAATACAGATGATATGAAGTGCTTACTGTTCTAGTGGCAGGAAAACCTTTATCTGCTTCTTGCAAGGCAAACCTGACCAGATAATAGTGATGATATTTCTCCACTAAAGAATCAGTTGCTCTTCACATAGAAATTTGAAACATAAACCTAAACATTTAAGACCACAATATATAAAGACTGAACATTTCAAATGGTATGTATTTCTTAAAGGCTAGCAAGTTTTTCCAGATCATAACATTGTTTTCAGGCTTCATGCTCTATAGAATAACTATAATAGTCTGTTATAAAAAGTTAAATATTTTGAGTTTTTCTCCTTTGGGCGTTTATAGCAAATGAGCTCAAGAAACAACTTGCAAACCATCTCAAATACCTAAAGTCAGTAAAAAAAAAACAAAAAAAAAAACGTAATCAGCTCTGTTTGATGGATAAATAAAAAGCATTTATAATAATCTACCTTCGTAAAAACAAACAAGGGAAACACGAGACCCTGAATGAGTAGAACGCTATGTCATTCTACACCAATACTCAGCCTATTGTATGAAAATGACAGATGCAAGGTTTTCGACTGCTAATTGTGCAGGGAAAACTATCCAGCCTAGGTCGTGAAAAATGGATGCAAGGTGCAGATGCCAAAATGTGTCTATAGAGAATTCAGCTTCTTGGGCCAGAACTTGATCCCAGGTGATAGAGTCAGGACAAAGGAGTTATATGGATGAAATACCACTCTTACCAAACTACATCCTGTATGTTTAAGCAGTACTGCTCTGTCCTGAAGAGGAAATATCTCTCAAAAGCTTGCCTTAAATAATAGTCCAAATAAAGTATCGTATAATACCACAGTACTCATCTTTCTAACTGAGGAAGAGTCTCAAAGTGAAATAAAAATTAGGCAAATATGTTTACCATGCATGCTATACAGTATAATGAACTTTGTAGGTAATCCCATGCTTGAAGTGTGATGCAGATGGTCTCTACCACGCTGGAAACCAGTTTTTAAATTGGGTTCAGGAAAGAGAAAATTACATTCCATTTCTGCTATTTTATAAAGCAAACTACAAATATAGTTTCTATGGAGCCATCAAGTTTGTTTTTGGTGCAGAGCTGACATCACTGATAACATTTGCCTGATCGATCAAGTCAACTCATGAATGAGGTTACCACTTCTAATGTGACATCAGTGAAGAAAAACACATCAGAATGCACATTCTAAAAGTCTGCTTAACTAGGTTAACACGTAAATAAAGATTATTAGCCATTTATTTAGTCGAGTGATGCAAGCAACGCTTTATGGACAGTTTTCACTTTATCTTAAATAGGTACCTAATAAAAACAGCAATGAAATGATGTTACCTTTATCACTGTGCTAAATAAATGGATTAATCCTTTTGATTAATCTGGCTGAAAGGTATTTTGAAATTCTTCTTCTACTGTGGTCACTAGGCTGTGGTTAAAGGTCCCTCCAGAAAAAGTCCCAGGAGACAATTGTCACTGTATTAGTGAAGGCATAATCATGTGCCTCATTTTTTTTCTTTCATGTTATCGTTTTATTAATCATGGATGACAATGGGGGTAGATATTATTTTAACATCTCACTATGGTCTAAGGCAGGGGTCGGCAAACTTCTTTTGGGAGGGAGTCATTTCACTCCCTCCTCAAGCAACGGTGATAACTATCTTCTGAGCCGCTAGAGGAGGGAGGCGTGCCCTCTCCAGACCCCATGACCACCGACAGCCAATTAGAAGAGCCGTCGTGGGCGGGGCTTGGGTAGTGCAGCCCGAGCCACAACAAGGCGACTAAAGAGCCGCATGTGGCTCGCAAGCCGCACTTTGCTGACCACTGGTCTAAGGCCATGGTCACACTAGCTGTTTTTCAGCTGAGCTGTTTTCTGTGCAATAATGCACACAGGCTATTTTTTTTTTTTTTTGCACCATAGACAATAATGAGCCTAATTAAACACAGCTCGGCTGAAAAAAAACTAGCAACAACTAAACATTTGCTTTACTATTTAGACAAACATGATAAAGATTACTTATGTTACAAGATGTCTTTAGGGCTACAGTTACCTTTCACTTTCGGATAGATAGATATTAAAAACAGAATAAAATGCTTTTGTATGGGGAATGGAGGTGTTGTGGGGCAAGTAGCTCAGGGGAAAGGGGGGAAGGAAAGCAGCAGGGAGGGGGACAGCAGGGGAAGGAAAGCAGCAAGGAGGGGGCAGCAGGGGAAGGAAAGCAGCAGGGAGGGGGACAGAGAAAAACTTTACCTTTAAGAATTTTTTCTTTGGAGGCACACCCTAATGCACTCTGTTAGTACTTCTATGCAGAGGTGACGATGATCTGATTCTAATCCCCTGAGCTTCCAGACAGAGCAGCGCACAGAGGATCAGAATCAGATCATCGGGCCGCCACTGTGCAGAAGCCCGTCCCTGAATGAGCATTTTAGTTCTCCTTTATAGGTATGACATCATCTCAAAGTCTAATTCTAAAAAAAAAAATCATGTCTTCTAAGGGGGAATTCATGAAGCTCCGAAGTGAGGTGCGTAGTGTTCGCCTCACTTCGGA
>WMED01008695.1:0-16752 GCA_019650415.1 Pipa parva | reverse complement strand
GGGGACTGAAAAGTCACTTCCCACTAACAGCACTGATCCTGTATTTATGGTTATGAGCACTGAGTTGCATGGCAACATTAAAAAGGGGAAGCACACCTTAAGCACCCATTGATTGCATTGAATCACTCAATTGATATCACGGTGTATCAATTCACTTAACAAACCAAAACTGTATTACGCTAGGGAGAATCCTTCCCTTTTTGGTTTATATCTTATCTCTCCAGCACATCCTATACACGTTTGTGTTGCAACATTCCTTTATTAGTTAGTGTTATATCCTGCTCCAGTTATCAGCATATGCAAAATATGTAGATGTATTATAAAATGCAGCACCTATTTGACAACATAGAAATTCTGCTTAATATTTTTAGGCCCTTACTGACTAAAGTCCAAATAGTCATGTAATGTTATGAATTCACATCTATTCACCAATTCCCCTTGTTCACTTATTGATTAAAATCTGAGAAGGGGAGAATATGAAAGCAGTTTGGGCATCTACAATAGTGGCGAACTTATGGAGATCATCTCATTACTTTTCATGTACATGGACAGGCAAATTCTACTATTGATTAAACAGTGGAGTGTGTTGAAGGAGCGAATGCGACTAGTGAGGTTATAGACTAAAGTCCAAATTGTAGCGTAAAGGTGTGAATTTGCCACTTCCCCATATTGGGGTATTCAGTAAACTCTGTGATGTGACAAATTCCCCAGCTAAAAATGGTCACACACTACACAATAGACTGCTACTGTTGCAGTCACGACTTCACTGTGGGAATATTGTCGCAGTTACTATTTTATTATGGGAGTATTGTCATGGTCGCGATTTTACTATTGTTACAGTCATAACTTTACTACGGGAATCCACTATTTAGTCAATAAGGAGTAGAGAAGTGTTTTTCAACCTTCTTTCTTCAGGGGAACACATGATGGGTGAAACTTATTAAAAGTGATAACATTGATATCGCGATATCAAATGGGTTTTTACCCATTCGCGATATCAGTAAAAACCCGTTCGATATCGCGATATTGGTAATTTTACCAATTTTAATAAATTTCGCCCCAATTGGTGTCGTCAGATTTCTGGCGGAACCCCTACAGAAATTTTTTTGTAATGGAAAAGGAAATAATATAACCACATATTGCGCATGCATTATACACTAATGGCAGAGCTCCAGTGTTGTATAAGATGATTATTTAATTATGTGACAATGGCGACTGTGACTAAGTGACAAAATGACCTAGGTACAAGGTGACATAGAGATCGAATATTCAAAGAATACAGATAGTGGGACAGTGTAAGAGTGACGTCACTGCCCTTCACTTGTCAAATTTGTCTCACTCTGCATGACTTCACATTCTATTCTATCTGATTGATTCCAGCTGTCCACTTGTTCGACAAGTCTATTCTCTTCTTAGTCAATAGTGAGAAGTGAATTTGTGACTATTTTAGCAATGCAACTCAAATTGTAGCAAGGTGAATTTGACACCTTTTATTCAGTAAGGCCCTCATGAGTGTGAACCGAGTCTCTAAGAATTCGACTTCTAAGTTTCAGAACCATGGACAGCAAACATTGCAGGAGGACAGAAAAAGCATGTAATCATTTTGTTATCTCTACTCTATGGGGGGAATTTCTGTAGCAGCAGTAACTTTATTTCATCCTATTCAATTCAGTTCATTTTGATCAAATTTCTTTTCCCTCTGCTTGAAAAAAATTGCATATTTATTAAAAAGCAGGGAAAAATTCGTTTAGAAAAGAATCAAAATGAAACAAAAAAAAAAAATTAGGCAAAATTGCATTTAACGATTAGTTACCGCTGCGAGAAGGATTATCTAAAGCAATAAATGCTATACTTAGCACTGCAAGTAAGTTTGTTTGATGTTTTATTGTATTTTATGTTATTGAAATGGATATGTGCTGGGTTGTGCGGGTCTCACCTCAGTCCCCTCACCCCATGGTTAGGTAGGGACCCTCCAGTATATAATTACTTTAGAATTAAATCTAAGTAATTATTTCCATAGCAACTCCTATTATAGTAGAAATGGAAATAATTATGTTATATTTAACTTAACCACTTGCTTGCCGGTTTCTGTTTTAGGATAGATGTTACTGTTGTTTTGGGAAGTTAGCATTTTGTTTGGTATACCGTACATTGTTGTAGACAGTGTTTAGTTGTGATACTTTGTAACTTTTTGTTTGAAGTTGTTAGTTTAGTTACAGTTTGCAGCTTTTGATGTTAGTGCTGCAGTTTAGCAAAGGGCTGAATGGTTTTCACCAGGTCTAGCGAGGCAAATCACTTTGAGCAATAAGTTTTAGCTTAGCTGAGCAGGAAAAGTTTATTAAATAACGCTTGAACAATATCAATTATTCAATGTTCGAATAATATCATTCAAGGCAGGTGCTATTGGTACATAGTGATACTTTTTATAGATCGTCGAAACAGCAGTGGAAATTAGTTCCTTTTTTATCTCTTTTCAACCAATTTGACTCTTATAAATATCTCCCATTATTTGTATATACTGTATGTTATGCCTATACATTACCAATAGAACGCAAAAAAAAAAAAAACACACTAAATATGGCATGTTTGTTTTATCAGTTGAATCAGTGGTACACAGACCAAACACTATTTCCTCCACAGACAATCAGACTCATTTCAAAAATGAAATACTGTAAATGTTGAACAGTATATATACCAAAAAAAAAATTAAATATTTACTACATGAACTGCGAAATGTCATCAGAAATGTTCTACTTTGGAAACAAGGTAACCCACAGCAACCAATCAGTAGTTAGTATTTATAGTAAAGAATAATAATGCATGCCAGCCTCTGGTTGGTTTCTATAGCATTCCAAACCTCTAATCAAGGTTGGAGGTCCCTGCCTGTAGATCTTACAATTTACATAAAAAGTGCGGTAACATTATAAATGATTTTTTTTTACTTTTTCATCTGAAAATCTGGCGAAAGGGTCAAAAAGTATTTTTTGGGCCTTTTTACCCCTGTTTTTTTTTTTCAGGTGAAAAACAGGGGTGAAAAGATTGAAAACATACTTTTTGACCTTGTTGCCCATTTTTTGATCAATTTTCGGGTGAAAAAATTTATGAAAAAGTCAAAATAACATTTTTTGACTTTTACAGTAGACAGTACAGCAGTTTTACATGATAATTCTGTTAATGCACTTGCTCAATTTGCCAAAACATGCAGGAACAGGAAGTGAAAAGGATTTGCAGTACTTGACAAGAGCAGAAGTCAGTATGCTAGTGAAAGCAGGAGGCTGCACTAGAGCATAATATTTCTCCCCCTCCCTCCTTATAGGAACACACTGGCCAAAATTGAAAAAAAAGCATATGCTAATTTATACTAATTACTAACTTTCACCTGTAACTTTTACCTGTAAAAAAGTGCTGTCCAGCACTTCCTTGTTGCTGACTCCATCTTCTTTCTGTGCTGGCGACTTTACAGCGTCCAGTTCAGGCAGTCCATCTGATGCACTTTCTCCTCTACAGACCCTCTCCCTGTAAAACCCCCGCATCGGCATTTCCATGCAGTTACATGGGAGAGCGTGCACGTCATTCTAGTTTGCTAAGGGAATGTGCAACTCAATGATAAAGAAATAACAAATTCAAGCTTAGTGACCAGAAATGATGCAAATTCACTTCAACAATCAAATTCACACTTTAACGAATAAGCGCCTTATCTTCTGAAAGTTTTTTTTTTCCAGTTTAAAGGACTACTACACAATCTTTATGCAGTCAGAAGTGTACAAGAATGTGCCAGGTATCAGGAAACACATGCATTTACACTTACCATACATACTCGTGTATAAGTTGAGAAATTTAAGTAAAAAAATCATGTAAAATAGTATACTCGACTTATCCACGAGTAAATACAGTACTCAGAAGAAAAAAAAAACCTACGTGCGGCTCCGTGCTTGTGCGGCTTCCAGGAGGTGCAATCCAATAGAGCCGCGTGATCAAACTGAGGTTAGGTGCCCTGCCTTATCCGGGAGTCAGTGTAGGCATGGCCGGCAATGCAAGCCGCTGTAAGGAGAAGTTAAGCAACTACCCGAGTTGCAACAATATTAAATGTGCCGGCTTACTTGTACTACCGCTTTGACACATGGCGTGGCCTGAGCTCAGTACTGGAGAGGAGTCGGGGGAGGGTGGTGCTGGGAGGCTGGTCTCATGGCTACGGGAGAATCTTCTCTTTCCAGCCGGTAGAGTTGGAGCTTGGTATCTACACTGGGCACGATGGCGGCGGATCGCAGAGCTTTTGCACAGAAGATTAACAGGTAATCAGGGTGAAGTAATCTCAGAGCTGTCAGGGCAGGTGTGGCAGTGACTGCAAGGAGGGGACAGGTGCAACAGGTATAGGGAGGGGACAGGGAACATGCAGCAAGGTGCCACAGGGGCAGGGGGTAGTTAAGGGTACCTTGGAAAGTGATGGGGACATTCAGTATGGCACTGACATGGGGAGGGCAGTCAGTAAATTGTCAGAATAGGGGGGCATTTAGCCTGGCACTAATAAAGGAAGGGGGTTCACCAAGGTGACACAGGGACAGAAGGGGGTATTTAGCCTGCCATGTGTGGCATTCCAGAACATTATATGTAATGTACTACCACTTTTGGAGGACGACTCACTGCACCGCATTTGGCATATACGGTAAATATGACTGTCTAGATATACTGTCTCAACTTATCCATGGGTCATAGCAAATTCCATAATTGTTGGCCCAAAAACTGACCTCGACTTATATACAGTATACTTTTTGCCCTTTCCCAAATACATTTATTTCTGGAGACATTCAGGGTGGGTTGGGGGGACAGGTAATTAATTAAAATCTTTTGATTTTATAACATAACACTGTATTTTTAATTGGGCCATATTGATCTCTTTCAAACTATAACTTATTTGTACAAATCAATACAAAATATAAAGTATCAATAAAATTAGTGTACTGTTATTATAATCTCCCTTAGAAATTGCAGTTTTGTTAACATTTAAAGAATGGTGCAATTTTAGCAGGCTTTACTTTACTCAAGAACACATTGTAGCTCTTGCCTAAAAATACAATATTTACTTGATTTAAAGTACTTTAAGTAACAAATGGAACAGTCATTCTACTGAGAATTCTTAGGCCAGTGGCCCTAATCAGCATAAAGAGAAATTACAAAGGGAATAGCAATAAAAATGGACAAATCACATGTTGCAAAAAATAATTAAAGATAATTCCATGAAGTAGAAAAAAACCCTGAATGTTTGTCAAAGCTGTGTGCTCGTGCCTGTATGCGTGTGCCTGTATGCGTGTGCCTGTGTGCGCGTGTCTGTGTGCATGTGCCAACTGACTAGGGTGGCTAGCATAATGAATTTGTATATTATTTGATTAACCAATGACTGGATAGGTAGTTTTTTAAAGAAAGAGTTTACACTTCATTCATTTCTATTTTTAAATGTGGTACACATTTAGATACGGACAATGGATAATTGAAAGAGCGGGCGAAATAGTGCCCCACAAAGTGGACAATCTTTACTGTGAGGGTGCATTTTAGTTTCTAAAGGTACAGTAATAATGACACTGTTTTTTTGTATCAGACAGTGCAAGCAAGCGTGTGGGATTATGCACTTTAGATTCAAGGGCAGTCAATTTCTTTCTTAAACTGCTTAGTAAATGCTATATTTTCCTGTGGGAGAAACATTTAATGAGTAGCTATAATCACAGAAATGCTAGCAGACTTTGCCACTCAATAATATAATCACTTGTCGTGGACCTGCTGCTACTGTAACTCAAAAAAGGTGAGGCCTATGTGGGTTAGTAGATTAATGGGTTTGTGATTTAAAGGGGTAGTCTCCTCCTTGTGCACATTTTTCTCTACTATGATTTCCTTATCCTGTCTTTTCTAATTATTGATTCTCAGTTCTCAGACCTGAACTCTGGACACATTGGCAATATTCACCATTCTTGGATTGCAACCTTTCTTCCCCAGTAATTTGGCACTGAAGGAAATGGAATTAAATAGTTCCTAATGAGAACTGTAGTACAGTTTATTGATTGGCATATTGCTTTTAGAAAAAAAGAAATTTGCTTACTTGCTCTTATCTTTAAGCTCTGTGATATTACAGTTTTTTATAACCTGGCTAAAGCATTCAAAATCATCTAGTTGTCTTCAAGTGGATGAGATAACAATAAGAGTCAGAATTGTGTCTGCATTTTGTAATAAGCCTTGTACTGGAAAAGTTCAGCTTTGAAATATTCTGGAGACGTGTCTAGGAAACAAATAGTTCAATCACCCATCTAAGAAATTAGACTCTTCCATGAAAGAACAGATCCTTTTATTCAGTTGATAATATAAATAGCATTTAAAAACTTGCACTACCCCTTCACACAAAATAAATTAAACTATAATTACTAGCATATAATGATGGCTAATATTGCAATATGTAATTGGTTCAGTTCACACCATATACCATAACCCCAGCTGTATAGGCACTGCCCTTTGTTTCCCAGAACTAAGAATACAGTAGGTGTTTCAAACAATCAGCAAGAAATTATATTATTTGCATGCATTATACACGTTTGTATAATCTATCTATCTAATCTATCTATCTATCTATCTATCTATCTATCTATCTATCTATCTATCTATCTATCTATCTATCATGTATGTACCTTTATGATGCCTTTAATTCCTCCTTCGAGTGTAACAGATCTTTTTCCATTAAAGTTTTTATTGGTTTTAACATTGACATTTCCATTTGTGTTTGATTGTTCTACAACAATAATGTTTTCTTTTAACAAATTTTCTTTAACTGTTAAATAGTTTCATAACATTATTAAACAACTATGTCACCTTCTCTGTTGCAGTTTTGCTAGTAGAGTTTTGCTGTGGATGTAGTCTGGTGGGCACCCATTACCATCTCATTAATATTTTACATTGCTGTTCCCAATGGTTATTACTCAATGATATTGCCTTTAGCGACATAAATGATTGATACCACTGTTTTTCAGTAAATCTGTTGGACATATCTTTTTATTTCCTTCACTGATGTCTACCTTTTATCAAAACATACAGAACTCAACAGCTAAGAGTAACAATGAACCAACTGGTAGTTTGTAGTATATTCATATAAATAAACTGCAAATCAGTGGTGAACAAAGGTTCTTTAAACCATCATGTAGACTGCTAGGGTTCAAGGAATCAGTCATGAAATTTACCAAGGTCGAAAAGTATCTTCTTGCCCAAAAATCAGTCAAAAAGCATGCAAAAAGGTCAAAAGTATGTATTCAAACTTTTGGCTTGTTTTTTACCCTTTTTTTAAAGACTATTTTGCCTTTTTTTCAAACAGGCAAAAGGGTACTTTTCGACCTTAGTAAATTTAGCCCCTATAGGTATGTGATACTAGTGGTTTGTTCATTACTAGTTGCTGATAGCTGTATTTAAAATACTAATAGGTTAGTATCATTGTTTGACAGAAAATCGGCTTTTCTTTTTATGTTTTATCTTTGTGAGGGGCATGTCTAATAAATAGTATATAACAAGGGTGCAAGTTTTTGAGGATATATAAAATCTGGGGAATTTTTTTATGTTTATTCTCAAAAATTAGGTGATTAAAGGGAGGGGAAAAACATTTGTTTCCTCCTCCCTCAGAGTAATCAGCCATTTAATAGTTATAGCTGGTTATTGTGTGCTGCTTTTTTTGTTTTATAATTCAGCTAGTCCAGTGATGCCCAACCTTTCTTGGCTTGGGGCCATATAAAATTGCGACATGGGTGTCACAGGCGGCTTCAAAGTCGCGACTTTTAATATTGCACCCGCGACAAATTTTAATGTAACAGCTGCAACAATTTTCCAAAGTAGAGTCGCGACTGCAACAATATTTTCATTATAAAGATGCGACTGCGATAACAACAGTCTATTGCGACTTCTTTAGCTGGCAAATTCACACTTATACACAACATTTCGGATTTCAGAATTTGGGCCGCGGGCTGGATATGGCCTGTGGGCCGTAGGTTGGGCATCACTGAGCTAGGATATCACTGATTGATTGCATGGCAATGTAAGCAGCTGTATTGGTTTTTATTTAGTATATGGGTCAATATTGGGGAATAAAGACAATGGTTGGTTAGTGGCTTTGTGCAGTATCTATTATTATTGTGTTGCTTATTCCCTGCTGTTGTGTAGTGCATGTGCATTCGCAGTTTATTTCTTGTTGTTGGATAGTTTTTAAAGTAAAAATAACAAGTTAGATTGATCTGAAGTGTGGTTTGTCTTAGTGTGTGACTTGAGATTAAGGTCCTTATTGATTAAAGGCTAAATTCTCACATATAACTCTGAATATGAATTTGATTACCATTTCCATGTGTTTGCTTATTAAGAAAACAAGTGCAATGTGATGAATATGAGTCTAACTCGGGTGATTTAGATAGTTGCGATCTTACAGAGCAATTTGCATCACTTTGCGTCACTTGCACAGGTACTTTGACTATTAACCAACTCAATAGTCTGTCACAGTCACAAGTTTGATAAGATATAGTGCTCTGAATTCACCCCATCAGAGTAGTGAATTGAGTGGTTGATGGTAGGGCTAGTGTGGCGTAAGGTGACTATTTCTTCAAAAGTGACAATGGCGACTGCAACTAAATTTTTCTACTACTAAATATGAACTAGAGACAAGGTAACATAGTAACAGATGTATTATTCACTTATATACAGTTAGTAGGATATGGTGAGGATGGCATCACTGCATTTCATTGGAGTAATTCACATCATTATGCATGACTTTGCATCCTACTTTATTAGACTGACTTTACCACACTACTCATGCAACTGTGTCTGTAGCAGTTTGATTGTTCGACAAATCTATCTGCAGCTTCCTCAATAAGGAGAAGAGAATTTTTGATTATTTTAGTGATGCAACTTGAATTGTAGGGAAGTGAATTCAGACATTAGTCAATAAGGCCTAAGTGCCTTCCAGGCATGGCAGCACCCATGGCTACTCCAGTCTTAAAATTTGAAATAATTTAATTTCCTTTTCAAAGGAAGACCTTGGTCTAAAAAATGTGTTTAAATAATATAAAAAATCTCAGTCTTACCATTTTCCTGTAGAATATTTGTAGAAAGGATTTAAGCATCTAATCAAAATAATAACTTCCCCCCCCTCTCATTGAGACGGTTGGTCTCCTAGGGTGATTATGCAAACTTTTATGCACTTCTATTAATGTGTGAAAGACTGGTTTAGCGGTGTCTTCAACTATAAATAGCTACCTCCTGAGATATCTAGGCCTGTTGTGTAGCATAGATAATACACAGTTTAATTTTCTTCAACTATTCTATTTATTGATCAAATAAAAGTGTCTCAAATACTGAACTGTCATGAAGTTGTCAAAGCATCTGTGGACATTTAACAGCACATTACTGCCACCTTTATCTTTGGATAAAGATCACTATTATATTGTTGTAGTCACACTGTAATAAGTAAATAGCAGCTTGCTCATCTTTTGGTAAAATTATTCAAAAACTAGATACATAGTAATATAGTTTGTAAGGCAAAAATACACAAATCCATCCAGTTTAGCCTATTATCCTGCTTTAGGGATCCAGAGGAAGACAAACACTGCTATGAAGATGTTTCCAGTAATCTTGTAGTCATAGCTTGAATTATTCTGAATGGCAACTAGGCCCCTTTTATACTCTTTTAGTACATTCACAGTGCCATCTTCTGCAGGAAAAGAGTGCTATATACAGTTAGAAGGGATTTTTTTGTATTTCTATAGTCAAGGCTGCCATCAGAGTTCATGGGGACCACCACAACCTGACCAATTGGCCTTCTCCTAACATATTTTATACCCCTTTTTACACTGAACACTGCATACCCAGTAGCATATCTGTTTGATTTGATAGTACTCAGAAGTTACTGTGTGGGTGTTCCCACCTAGTTTTCTAAGTTGGTTGGGGCCCCCTGCCTGTTATTGAGCATTTGCTTACATATTAATCTTTTTTAGACCTCCGCTAAAAGTCCTATCAATGTTCTCGTAGGTTATTTGAACTCACCGTAGGAATAGGGGGTACGATGGTTTCAAAGTGAAACTCAAGTGTGTGGATTTGTGCTTAAATTTTGCACACAATGTATATTTTAAAAAAAATTGTCCAGGCATTTAAATGGTGTATCCTCACCATGCCAAATATATTCTACAAGCTTGTAAATAAAACCATCTGAAGCAACATGTAGCCCTTCTCACTACCAGTACTCAGAGTATGCCCAAGGAAAATCCGTTAGTTGGGTATGGTCAATTTTATTATCACATTTCTAAAATGAGGATGGGGAGAGTATGTCATCAGTGACTGTGACTTGCTCATCCCATATGCCTCTCTCTAAGTCAGAGGTCCCCAACCGCCGGTCCGTGGACCAGGACCGGGCCATTGGGGTTTTTCAACCGGTCCGCGGAGCCGCTGACAGCTCTGCAGCCCTGCGCCTGGTCAGAGAACGCTCTTTGTGGATTGATAATGTTCTCTGCCGTAGCCGTGACAGCTCACAGCTCCCGGCAGAGAACATTATGCAGGACAGGGCGGGGCATTGTGCGGGACTTAGTGACGCGGCAATCCAGCACAGCATGGACGGGGTGGGGCAACAGGCTCTCCTCACTGACTCGCCCCCAGCAGAACATGTTATGTGGTTCGTGCCAGGGCAGGGCAGCAGACTGGCCTCATTGATGCGGCTCCCGGTACCGGTGTACAGTAGCAGTGCTGTATACACCGAGGTCCCGCCAGCATCCCCCCCCCCGCCTCCATATGACCAAAGCTCCGCCCCACCGGGCCATGGAAAACTGGTCTTGCTTAAAGCCGGTCCCTGGTGCAAAAAAGGTTGGGGACCTCTGCTCTAAGTGGTATCCTATTAGTAAAAACAAACACAGCAGTGACAATCCTACAGCATTCTTTTTTTATTTCTTGCGCAAATGGGGGCAGGTTATAAAATCAAATCTTCCTCTGCCAGAAGGAAAATGTTTGAAAAATGTTTTCTAACTTTAAACCTGTTTTTGAACTTTTAGTTCTCCTTTAAGTTTCATGATCCAGTGGCTTCAGGAAATTAATCCAAACAATTTTCACACAGTTTCTTATGATTTCCTAAAGGGTAATATAAAATTATTTGAAGCTTATGTATTCCTTGATACAAGACCTAATTTAAAAAATATATATATTTTTTACTGTTAGCGTTTTTTCTAATTATTTAATTTTTCCGTACTGAAAAGCATGGTAATGAAAGCGTGCTCACAATTCAACCAGTGTCCAAGATGATTACTATGTTATGTCTACCTGTAACACAACAATGCTGGGGCACGGTATCATTTTAAATACAAGGAAAATACCAGCAACTAATTATTCAAGTGATTATGCGACAGTGGGGTTTCCAGAAAGAAAATCAGAAGCTCAGCTCTGTGGAACTCCTGCTGTTCAAATGCCTAAAAATATCAGGTAGGTGAGATTGCAGCTTTAAATCCTTTCTTCAATCTACCGGGTGCTCATTAGGAACTTGTGCTGATTAAAGGACCAATCCAAAGCTGCAGCAATTAACAGTGCTCCCAGTAATAAATTGTTCATTTCCTTTTTTTTTTTCGATGATTAGATTTCAAAAGAAAATTTTTTTTAAAGGTTTTTAGGAATGACTCAACCTGTTGCCCACAGGGACTTTTACTAGCCATTTGATTAAATGAGGCTTAACTGATGTAAAATGAAAAAGAGAAAAAAAATAAAATAAAACATTTCAGCTGTGATTGTTCTTCCCAGAACTGTTGTTTCTGGATGATAGCTATAATTTGTAAGCTATATTCCTGTATTCATACAGTGATGGGTGATCATCTTATTGATCCCTACTCCGCTTGTCATCTTATGTAACAAGTGAGAGGTATTGATGAGTGTGTAACAAAGTATGCTCTTAACCTCAGAGGTATCTAATTTAAGGGGGGCTATTGATCTGTTCTTTCATATTGCTATATGTTCAATTTCTCCTTAACACCTGCATGCATGCATTTACCAGTACATTATTTTAATGGCACATTTGAATGCTTTAGTTGAATGCTCAAAAAAGAAATATTTTTTTTTTATGCTCGCATCAGGTGTATCAAAGTAATCTATGTTTTTGCTTGCATTAAATTACTGTAAAAAGGATTATGTTGTCAGAATAAGGTTTTTATTCTTTGCCTTATGTGAAATGCTGTGTAAAAAAATGTATCATTTTTTGGGGGAAAAGTGATTAATTTTAAAATGTATGACTTGCATGGGGTAGTGTAAACACTAGTGGTGCTCATTTAACTGTTCCTGCGTATCATACGATAGTGTGAAAAAAAAAATAGAAAAATACGCTCCAGCGTATTTTTCTATTGTACTTACCAGCAACAATGTGAACACTCCCTCGGCATTCACAGTTCTTTCCATCTGGTTGCATTTTGTGTGCTGTGTATCATACGCCAGCCAAAATACAACACTCAGCATTCCGGACGTAGAGTATGTGCGTCATACGCTAGTGCAGCGGTTCTCAACCTTTTTGAGACCACGACCCTCGCTGACGTCACCACACCAATGTCACCACACCGCGCGTGATGACATTTCGGCCGAACGTCATCACGTACGCACGTCACGTGGTGATGTTCGGCCGAAACGTCATCACATTGTGCGTCACGTGGTGACATTTACGGCCGACGACACCCCGCAGGAACCCTTATAAGAAGGATTCCTGCGGGTACTTCCGGGTGTCGGCACGGTCCTCGACCCCAGTGGGATGGCCTCGCGACCCCGGAGGTTGAGAACTGCTGCGCCAGTGTGTCTGTAACTAGGCAAGTATCATATACTTTCATTGATCCGTATTTTTTTTCCACACTAGCATATGATGTGCTGTACATCATACGCTAGTGTGAACCTAGCCTAATTCCTGCCAACATTGTAGTGTCTTTGCCTGAAGGACCCCTACATTCTCTGATCATGTGCTGCTGTGTAAGCTGCACTGATAGGAATAATGATGATATGGCAGGAGATTTAAATTGCAGATAGTTGAGATGCATAACATATGGGTTTCTGTATTGCTGGCAGCATCATGTCCATTTGTTTGGTTCTTCTGACACTCCTTTCCTTCATACTATCATCATAGTGTAGTTTCATGTGGCGCGTCCCTCAGAAAAGCCTATTAAACCTGGCAAATTCAAATTGTCTTACTAGCAAAGGTAGTAATATTTTTACTGTGCTTGCAAAAAACATTTTTTAGAGTGCTTGCCCCAAACCTTCTAAGGTTGTAGTTTGGAAACGTCCATTCCTGAATGCATGAACATTATTGTAGGTATAACTTCCAGATCCTCTGCACAAGCTTATATTGTTCTGTATTTGTTGTTTTAAGGACAGCTGCAACTTTCTTAAATCATGCAGTTGCCAACAGAAGGCACTTAGTATCTTAGAAATTCTCTTCTGCAAATTATTTCTATTAATGTCTTGTTCATTTTTCAAGAGAACATTCTGCCTCAGGTTGTAATTGTACAGTTACAGGTGGCTCTTTTTCACATGACAGACATGATCTCCTGTTATGTGTTACCTAATGCCACTTGTCCGTTGGGCATACCATGGTTACAGTTACAGATGAAAGGCAAATAATAAATAGTCATTTCTCAATTTCCTAAAGTCAATGTGTTGTTATCCACAATAATTTTTGCACTAACCATTTCTATTAGTACTATTATTTTTCTTAACAAGATATACCATACACAATTGTTATTGTTCCAGGAGAGTACCTGCCCACACAGCTTATGCCCCAGTACATGTATAAATATTAAGTATTTTGTCTTTTTATCATATTATTCATTTTGCAGCATTGCAACAGGGTAAATTAAGATAACTCAGAATAACACTGCAGATGTACCTTCACTCCTATGAAGAAAATACTTTAACACATCAGGATATCCTGCTGAGTTGTGTCAAATGCTTTGATGCCTCTAATGAGTTGTTTTAGAGATTTGATTCCTCTGAAACAAAGTCCGCTCTACTATATTCAGATGGTATAACACATTGAAATTAGGACTTCATTATTTAACACAATGCTGTTGAGTCTGTGGCTATTCATAATGAATCCTCAGAGCTCCCTAGGTATGTATTGTATTTCTGGACATGTTGCTTCAAAGTTTAAAGGTGTAAATACAAATAGAACAAAAAAGAAGCTGATTTCTGTTGATTAATTTGTTGCACAAGATTTAGATTTAGTTTTAAAACATCTTTATGAAATTAACTCATTTGAATACAGGTTTGAAAAACATTTTCAGAGCTAAGAATATGAGATATTCATCCTGCTTATATTTACTACTACATACTCAAGGCTTACTTGCTTATACCAACTGAAATGCACTCCTTGATATCAAATCATTATTGGTTATCACAAATATTAAAAACAAGTAAAACTATTTGGACTCCACATGAATCCTTTAATAGACAGATAACCCCACACTAACCCCACTTTATTATATTTATTTGTCACAATTAATATGAATAAGTTTTCATGAAATGCTTCATAGTTAATCATACAAAGCCAGTTCCTTTGAATTATAGACAAGTGAAAATGCTGTTGGTAAATGTATACAATAACCACAATAGGTATAAAGTACATTTTATAAGTTCTGCAATAAAATGGGGCAAACCTTGAAATGATATGGTGAGAAGCTTTGATTTTGTTTCTCTGGATTGAATAATTGGGCTGGCTGGAGTCAATCATGTGCTAGGATTTCCATACAGTTATTATTGTACGGTAAACCTTGGCTTGGCTAAGTTTCTCACAGCAGATGTAATTTGCTGGTTCTATTATAATATGGGCTACTATTCTAGTCCATTATACTGTACTATCACTACAGCTCAGTAACAACAGTCTTCCATGGTGTTACGGGAAGGAATGTAGGTACTACAGGACCAGTGCGCTACTAGAGGACCTATAACATATACCCAGCAGCTGTTATGCCTCTTGTGGAACTATGGCATACTAGACAGATACAGGAAGAGGACACTGCAACACATCTTGAGGAGATAAGGCACACTGTAAGATTGTTAAGAATCTAGAGGAGCCAAGGTATACTAAACAGGAGAATGAGGATCCTCTGTACTACAGTGGGGTTGAAGATGGTTAATGCTAAGAGTGGTCTCTTAGGAGCCTTATGTAAGTCACCCTTAACTTCCCCAAGGGTGAACTGACTTTGCTGCAAGGGATTCCTAGATCGTTTCCCTCAGGTTAATCCATGAATCTTGGCAGCTGGCAGAGATACAAACATGAACACTGGTGGAGACAGCTGAGTAGTACAGGATCACAGCACATCTTGAATTAGTAGCTGCACTGTAAATTACAGTGCTCTTGGAGAAGCGTAGCAAAATTTGAGCCAAAAAAAGAAATCTAGAATTGGAGACAACAAGAGGAGGGAAAAGGAAATACCCAGTGCTGTGAAAAAACCTCTCTGCTTCTGAGTAGGAGATGCAGATGCAGGAACACCAACTACCACTGATTACAATACATAAATGCCTGGAAACATGGAGGGTAACATTCAAGCTTGAGCATTGTACTATGGTAGTGCGTAATATATAAATTCCCATGAGAGAAGTGACTGGTGGCAGGGATTGGCTCCTGAATCTGGCACATTGGGTTGTCATGCAATCCTCCCCTAGCCAGCATAGGAAGAAGTCAAAACTACGAGACTTCCAAGAGCAGCTCATAACACATGGCTGGTGAATGCATTAATATTTGTTAATGAATCATACCAATAAAAATACTTCACACTTGATCCTCAAATCTGCAATTTAAAGAAAGTCTAATGTGATAAGTGACAACAGGAATGCAAAGGTCATAGGAAGTGCTACCTAAATCAAGCTATGTATATACTGTATTTTCTTATTTATTTCAGACACTTCTCTGCTGAAACATTTAACCCAGATTATAGGATTTATTTTTTTGTTCATTTTCTCTCCATATACAAAATTCAGTAATAAGTTTAGATATGTTTATCAAGCGGCTTTCATGGAACTTTTTTCTGCAGTCTTAATTAACATACACGAACATCAAACAGTTATTTGTATTCTACGGTAACCATGCAAATGCTTCAACTTGACAAAACTAGAAGAATTTTTCTGAAGATTTTTGATTTTTTTGTTCATGCCTTAAGATAAGAAACTCTAAATGTGAAGAGGTAGAAAGACTTTGAGTTGCACAGCTGAGCTATAAAAGATGAGGGATATTCACTGAGACTCTTCTAATTAATGTTGGCAATAACAAAAGCAATACTATTAATCCTCTGCTTCAGCAATGGCTTCAGTGAACTGTGCCAAAAGATTTTACTTTCTTGAAAGAGCACTTAGAGTGGGATTCAATCTCAGATGAGAAATGTTCTTGGCTAGAGAACTGTGTGATGTGAAATGTCTGCAAGGTTTATTCTAGCTAAGTCTTTGTATTTAGTTGCTTCATCCTTACAAGCTTTCAGGTCTGTTTATCAGAATGCCATTTTAACACTGAATTAATTTTAGAATAAGTGTCCTGTAGGTGTGTCTTGGTATCACAGTTTTACTTGCGTACCTGCACTTTTTTTGTATTTTTTTTTAATTGTGTTATTATAATATTTTTGTAATAATATGAACTAATGTTGGAGAAGCCAAAAAACAATGCAATGAACAATATAAATATTTTCAATACTCTTGTGAAGCGCCTATGATTACTTGTAATAATGTCCACAGTCACTTTTTAAGGTCCTG
>WMED01008694.1:0-16289 GCA_019650415.1 Pipa parva | reverse complement strand
ATAATACAGACACGGGAGAAGTTCTCAGTATAAATCAAGTGAAGTAAATTGCAAGTACATTTATATGTATCATTAAATATATTACTCTAAATTCCAGAAAGAGCATGACACAAGAGGATGAAGGTCCCTCTGTGTAGAGATTATAATCTAAACTACAAAGGGGGATGTAATGGAAGTGGATGCACTGTGGCCCAGAGAAATAAGGGAGCCCCCTATAGGTACAAAGATAAAAGTAAAAAACGCATGGCCTGTTTAACATTTATGTAATCCTAGACATGTTTCAGTCAACCATGGGCTAAATAAAAACATAGTCCTCTCATTTTCTGAATAGTGTAGGTAAGTAACAGAGTCACTATGTCTATTCTTTACAATTTTACTTTTATTTAAAGGTCAGTTTGTTGCAATGCACGCATTCCCTGTAGCTGACTTAAAGTTGCATTAGTGTGTATCTAATTATAGTACTTTGCAATGTTGCATACAGACACAAGCAAACACTTTATAGTTGAAAGCAGCAGTTTAAACGATTTGCCTGAAAAGCAGGTGTGGAGTATCAGTTTTTGGAGTATTTATCGTTATATCTAACATCACATTTACAATTAACCAGCAGAAACAATATATTTCCTTATTATAGCGTATAGGTATATTTTATCATTAATTATTGTACAATGATACCATACAACAGTTTTCTAAAACACCATTTTTTCCCTTAAATTAAATTTCATTAATTCAATGAAAGAAAACACACTGTATAGTATAATAAATAACATATATCACCGTTGTCTAAGAGAAATTAGCACAAAGCTCAGTGTGTACTTTGGGTTTTTTGTTCTAATATAATAACAAAGTCTTACAAATTCTAAGAAAAAACAGCCAACTGTTATACAACATTTAAAGGACGAAATTTATTAAACTTGGAAAAGCCTGATTTTGCTTTTCCAAGTTTATTCCCGCGAGATCAAGGAAATTTCTCGAGGTAAATATCGCAAGATTTTTTTCAATCAATATTTATTGACAGAAACTTTAGATCAAGTTTTTTCAATCTCGATTTTTTGATAAAAAGGTAGTACTAATGTAAAGTATGGCGACCTTTCCACCGAAAAATTCAATCGATAAGTTTCAGTTGGTAAATACTTTTTTACTGTGATTTTTACTGTGAACAGATAGATTTTCTAGGTATAAACTTGGAAAAGCGAAATCGGGCTTTTCCGATTTTAATAAGTTTCGCCCCACTGAAATTCACTATGGAGTTGTATCTTTACATGGTCACATTACTTGGTGCTTATTATTTTAATTATAAAATTAGAAATTGAGGTAAAAGGTGACCTCTCGATTTCAAAAAACGGAAACTTCAAAGCATCAGTAACAACAGAAAAATTAAATTTCCATTTGAGGGGATTATTCACTAAAGTTCGAATTGTCCCATGAAGGTGTGAATTCGCCAGCTAAAGACAGTCGCAACAGACTGCTACTGTTGCAACTTCACAATGGGGAAATTGTCACGGTCGCAGATTTGCTATGGGAATCCGCTGTTTCAGAACTCAACAGTCGAAATTCACACCTTAGTGAATAACCCCATGAATTGGTATGGCTGTCATTCAAATGCAACACTTGTTAAAATGTCGTCTTTGAAGTTGAATTCAGGAATCTTACTGCTTTCTGTCTATTTTTGTCTTTACTGATATCAGCCATGTTGTATGTGTTAGTTAAACTAGTGGTTCGCAAACTTTATCAAACTGACATTTATTAAGCTATTTAATGCAGCACGATATATTTATTATAAACTAGTAATTTTTACTTTAGAGAGTAAAGTTTATAAATTAAAGGTACCATCATCACATTCACTTTAAAACTAATAAATCTCTTATCATTTTTGTATGATATGTATTTTAGGTATATTCATGGGATTTTTTGGGTTTTCTGCTCAGGCCACATATGCATAAGCATATTTCACAACTGCAATGGGGTCCGAGAATTGGGGGGAACCATGTCATTTTTTTCTGAAAAAAATATTTCTCTAATTTTTCAGTGCTTTATTACAGTTCTCAAATACATCATCAGATTATAATTTCTAAACTACTCATACAGAAATGTGTTAAAATACACTTGTCACCTCAAAACTAATACTAATTTAGGTTCTACTAATGAAATAAACGTTTTATAAATATAGATATATTTTAAATAATGTACCTTTATACAGCATTTCTCTCTGTCATCTTCCCTGTCAGCCTGACTTTTCTTTCCCGAGTTGGGTTGGCCAGGGCTAATTGATGATTGACATTATAGCTCCTCCAATCAGATACCTGCTAGATTTCGATTTAAGGGATCTGATTGGAGTGAGCTATAAAGTTGATAATCAATTAGCCCCACCCAACCCAAGAAAGAAAAGGCCGGCTGACAGGGAAGAGGACAGAGAGAAACGCTGTATAAAGGTACATTTTTTAAATGCATCTATATTTACAAAAACTTTTATTTCATTAGTACAACCTAAATTAGTATTAGAGTTTTGAGGTGACAGGTGCACTTCATGGATAGTAGAAGAAAACTTGGCATTCCAAGGTCTTTATAATAGCACTCTGCAAGCCTCTAAGCCAGCAGTTCTCAACCTAGTTGAGACCGCAACCCCCCTGGACTGACGTCTTGTGTGACGTTTTGACCCAATGTCATCGTGTCGTGTGTCACGGGATGACATTCGGGCGAAAAGTCATCACGTACGTATATCACGTGATGATGTACAGGCCTGACATCACCACGTAGGAACCCTTATATAAAGGAACCTGCGCTCTCTTCTGGCTTCACAGCATGTTCACCACCCCTGTGAGAGCATTGTTCAACCGCCAAAGGGGTCGCGACCCACAGGTTGAGAACTGCTGATCTAAGCCTTTATGTAGTTCTCTAACTCCTCTGTGATTTCTAATATCCTTTTAAACTACAGTGGGGGTTCAATTATCCAGTATACATTTTACTGCTTATTTGCATGATACAATGATCACTTCTGTATAATAAAAACATTTAGGGCCAGAAGCCAAGAGTTTTATACAGCTCCAAGAATTCCAATGTGATTTTTATTGCCCCTATATTTTACACTGGTTCATACTGTGTAATACACACCTTCTTCTTTTTGAAATTGCTTTATTTAAATGGTTCTAGTACAATTATTTTTACAAGCCCAGTAGTTTTCTTATGTTGAAATATCCCTAACTCCCCATTGTGGTTACCAAATTCTATTCTCTTATTCCAAATACTTAGCTTTAAAGTCAGAAGATAATTTATATATATATATATATATATATATATATATATATATATATATTTACTGTACAGTATAGTTTTAAAGCAGAATTGGACCAAAAATTAAAATTTTCTTCAAACCTGGACATCAAATAGGTGAACAATCAAGATTAATTTACAGCTGTAATCCAAGATTTTTTGGGGCAAATCATTGCAATTTACTGTTTTTTCTATAGTTGGAAAAAAGCTGCTATGACCTGCCCCATATAGGCATAGGCTCCACTGCCATCATAAATCATGTCTCCCTCCCTAAAGTATATGCATATTTTTCATAACACAATTACAGCGTAAACTATCCATTTACAATACTTTGTGCCTATTAGACCGTCACTGCTCTGATCACATACTCACATATGTTCGGCTAGGCCCCCTTGGTTTCCTGAGCTGTATGGTCTCCTACACCAGGGGTCCACAAACTTTGCACAGGAGGGAGCCATTTCGCTTTCTCCTACACTTGGGAAATTATTTATGGAGCTGAAAAAGGGAAGGAGCGTATGCTTCTGATCACATGACCTGCCCATGGCCAATCAGAAGAGGCAGCGGAGGTCATGGGCGGGGCTTGGGAGATGCACTCAGGGCCACAACAAGGCAGCTGAAGAGCCATGGTTTGCCTACCCCTGACCTACACCAATAACTGCTGTATCCACCTCTTGGTTGCCCTGGCTTTACATGTGCATGCTGCTGTAGTAGTAAAAAAAATTAGGATTCATCCTTTAAATGACACCCAAAATAGATACCACATGTATGCACTCCATCCTTGTATGCAAGGGACCCTAAGAAAACAGTATTGGAACCAGGCAATGACAACAGGAGCCAATTAGAACCCAGAACACGTGGTTGTGTGCTTTTCGGTTCAATCTTCTCCTTTAGCGCATCACTGTCCCCTAGTAACATGTGCAGTTTGTTACTTAAGGAAATAAGGAAAGTGTGTATAAAGATCAATAAATGGTATTATTCTTATCAGGAGGAATTTGGCATTTACACACAATACTGGTTTCCTGAAAGATTTACTTTTTCTAAGAAAAGCAACAATTTTTTAAAATAGCAAAGTTTAATTATTTTATTGTCATATTTCATACAAGATAGAACTACCACACTACCAAAGAGACATTTTACGCTAAAAGCCTAAACTGTACTGAAAAAAAAAAACTATACATATTTTTTCCTGGAAGTCTAACATATATCCTTTGCAAAAATTGTAGTTAAAGGGGCATTATAGTGCTGATATAACTGCACACATACATATAAAACCCCTCTATAATAAGCCAATTGCTGACACAAGTAGTTAAACATTTAAGGAAGAAATAATTCTTGTCATTTGTTTCTCTTAATTAGTTTTCCTGAGAGTTGACATTTTCCTCCCCCACATCTTCCTATTCTGCAAGTCAGGCAACATGAGGAGAAAAATCTGCCTGACTGCTATTGGATGAGAAGTGTGCTGACCTTTTGGCTCCATAATTTAAATTGGAATGCAGGAGATTACAGAGGGAAAGATTACTTGTGCACATGTGCTAAGTAGTAAGTAGGGCAAAAATGTCCAAGAGAGTGTACTTTTTCATGGAAAACTAGCCAGTACACATCACACACACACACACACACATTTCCTGGTGCAGGAGTTTATCAGTGCTGCCTACTCAATCACTCTGAGTCACATGAAACAACTGCTGGGGAGACACGCTTCTCACTAAAATATAGTACTACATACATACTAAGTATAGTTCCCCTTTAACAATTTACAGTGAAAAAAGCTTGGCAATAAGAGACAAAAAAATAATGTTCTTTATATGATAATGGCATGAGATTTTAGAAAGAGTTAGGACCTCTGCATAGCCTTCATGGATGGAATTAGGTCAGGTCTCACAAGGACCCCAAGTTAGGAGAGCCTGTAAGCCACCATTTTGTTTAATACTAGGACCTGGAAGCAGCGCCTCCACGAGTGCTAAGAAATAAAGTCAATAAGAGCCACTGTGCTTGCTTACTTTAATAATCATGGGCCGAGAGAACAGCACCAGTTTCATTGGTTCTTTAATGGTAATACTCGACTGCCCAAAAAATGTGTCTACTTCACTCATGATTGTGCAGTGGTCCCTTTTCCTTTCTCCTTGGGACCTTTCACTCCCTATAGTTACTCTGCTTTTTGGCTTGATTTAGCACATTTCACATTGACTTTGCTAGTTGTATTGTCTGGTTGCTCCCAAGCTTTATATCTAGGAATTCGCTGTTCCATATCTTGCACAAGATCAAAACATGTCATGTCAAGTCTGAAAAATGGGCAAAAGTATAAGGCAGGATCTGCGCTAGTAACTCAGTAAAATATAGTTAGCCACAAGGGCATAAAGGAGCGATTAGCATATTACTCCCAGAATTAAAAAAACAAGAACAACTGTTTTTCTTTTTGTAAAGGCAATTCTCTATATGTGACTTTGTGATTTTTCTTGCATATAAATATATAAAATATATGTTTACTAAATAATATTAAAGAATCAAATGCATGTATTAATTGTCAGACATCTTCCATGACAGGTCTATCACGGGATTTAAAAGAACAATAACACCAAAAAATAAAATGTCTCAAATGCATTTTGTAGATACTAAGGGGGTTATTCACTAAAGTCCGAATTGTTGCGTATAGGTGTGAATTCGCTAGATAAAGACAGTTGCAATAGGCTGCTACTGTCACAGTCACGTCTTTATAATGAGAATATTGTCAAAGTCGCGACTTTACAGCGGGAAAATTGTTGCAGATTTGCTATGCGAGTCTGCTGTTTGCGAATTCGCACCTTAGTGAATAACCCCCTATATATTCAATCTGTGCTTCTAAATATTCTAAATTGTGTCATTAACATATGATATTCAGCTAATAAGCTTTAATAATTGGGCAGTTGGGTACACTTACTGAATATGTATTATCTAAAGCACCATAGAAAATGATGGTATTGGATGAGGTCCTCTTAACAACATGGCTGCTATCGGTAAAGATAAAACAGACAGAAAGCAATACAATTCATGAATTTAACTTCAAAGTGCATCAAAGTGACGAATTTGGCAAGGCGTGCTCTTCCAAATTCAGCAGCTTGACTTTTGCAGATCAATGTGGAGAAGCAGGGGGCTGATGGCAGAGCTACAGTGTGGCATAAATTCACTGTTCATTCAAAAGTGAATAATTTAAAAATAAGTGAAAGATAGACTGCAACCAAGTGACAACATGACCTACGGATAGGGTGACAGAAATTATGAGGCTGAGATCACTACACTTCACTGGTGGAATTCGCATCTCTCTGCATCCTTCTACTGTACATGAAATCACACCCAACACCATTCACTTCTTTACTAAAGGAATACGCTGCTTAGTGAATAAGGAGTAGTGACTTTTAGAATGCAGCTCCTGAAATGGCGTGAAATCACTTAGACCAGGGGTCGGAAAAGTGCAGTTTGTGAGCCACATGCGGCTCTTCAGTCATCTTGTTGTAGCTCAGAGCACATCTCCCTAGCCTCGCCCATGACCTCTGACACTTCTTCTGATTGGACATTGGCAGGTCATACGATTGGGAGCTTGCACTCCTCCCCCTTTGCGGCTCAAAAAATTTTTACGTTTTAAGAAAGTTTTAAGAATCACTTGGCATAAAGAGACCATGCAGCTGTCAGTAGTCTCATATTTTCTAATGACCATATATCTTGGATCTCTGAGTGACATCAGATAGAAAGTTCCAGAATATGCTGATGTCATTCTTGGACATGAATTTGTGCTCAGAGTATTAATATAGGAACTTACATTTCTCTAACTGCTTGGGACATAAATGTGAAATCCTTACAGGATATCAGCTAAGGTCAAAATAATTTGGATTATTGTCTTAAACTTTATTGACATTACTTTCCGACAAATGCATATGGGCTCCAACAAAAGATACTTTTTTTTTTTTACTACTATATAAACAATTGGTACCTATCGTTGCCTCAAATGGTGCTGCACACATTTACATGAACCTCAACTTAAACTCAAAGATTATTTTTGAAATTTTTTTTTTTTAGGGTAAAACCAGAAAATAATAGTCCTTCCTCACAGCTCAGCAGACTCACTAATGGTCACCTGTGCAAGGCTCGTGTGTAGAAAATTAAATGGAATTAATTATACCATACCACTTGAGGGGGGCAAATATCACATAGTTACAAGAAAATGTTTCAGAGATGAACATCACTTCTCATTTATATTCTATCCACTGTATTTACGTTATCTAAAAGTAAGGTGTAAAATCTTGTCTTAAGTTGAGAAAACTCTGATAAATAGGGAAAAAAAAGTAAAAATTAGACAAATTATGATGGACAAGATTTATTGAACCATAATAAATATACTCCTAAGAGATATAGAACCATTTGTATGAGCCTCCTGGTCTTTTATTAAATCATAAGATTGCCAGTCAAAGGCCATTAATATAAATATCCCACATACAACGCTAAGGAACCATTACAGTGTTTTCTCTGTGACATTCCTGTAAAATCAGCACCATGTAAAGAGCATGCAGCTGCTCTATATCAGTGGTGAACATGCAGAGTGTGACAAGTGACTGCATGACACTGACAGTTTGGTCAATGCCTTTTACCTTATGGTCATACCCTAAGATATAACAGGAATGCATACAGGTGTCAGGGCTGTCTGTCATGCAAACCTTCAGCTGTTTGTAAACTATAAATCCCAGCACCCCCTGAAAGCCCTCTGCAGATGCTGGGAACTATAGTTCAAAAGCAGCTACAGGCCTGCAAAATGAACAGCAACACAGTATGTAAACTTCCTTCACTCCAACAGTCTAGGAATGAAAGCCTGCTTAAACTCTGGAACATAAGGGGGAAGGAAAATAAACATATAATCAGTACCATTCATCATTGGAATAAAAGATGCGGTTTAAGGCCGGGTACACACTGGCGCATTTTACTCAGCTTTTTTAAAATGCTCTGGTATGCAACATGTCGTGTTTTCGAGCGTATAAAATGCAACATGAAAAATGCGACAGGATTAGTAGCAATGGGAATCGAACAATAGCAGTCACATGAGGGAAAAGCGATGACTGACGCGTTTTACATGGAAGTACTGCCCCTGATCCTTTTTTTTTTTTTTTTTTTGTAAAACGTCTAGGAAAAGACACCAGTGAAAATGTGCCAGTGTTTTTTTTTGCCATGTGCTTTTTTTAAGAAAAACCTAAAGAAGAATTTGACAGTATGAACCCTGCCTAAAGGTTCAAAACCAACAGTAAGGTATGAGAAGCATGGAATGATAAAATGACAAATAATAAACTCATAGGTAGGGAATCACTAACCTTGCACCATGGTTAATTAGGTTAAAATATGTTTTAAAGGGGAGGTAAAGTCACAGACTGGCTGGCACAGCATTAGACTGGCCCGCTGGGACACCAGCAGCCCAGCCCAATTGAGAGGGGACGCCTCCTCTTCGGCCTTGTCACATGACATCATACATTATGTGACACAGACCAGAGCCTGCTGGTGGACCCAAGAACACCCAGACCGATGAACCTGTGACTTGCTGAAACACTTCCCTAGGTAAGAAATGTAATGCAATGAAACAAAGGACTTAGCCAGCTCGGAGAGCAGGGACCGCCCCCTTCAGCACTCTAACCCTAAACTGATGTATAACACATATGCTCAGGCCAGGTCTGTGCCTTGGACACTAGGCGTTCCTAAATCATTACAGCGGTGGCGCTGTGCTCTTCATTTCAGTATTAAAACAAAGACTTCAGCTGGGCGCAGGGTGAACCCCTTACCCTGCTAAAAGGGTCAATTTAGCATACCAGCCAGCTTGTAATTGCAGCTACTCTTTAACTGCCAAATGGCGAATTCAGAAAGCAATTAGCAACCATTTTTATATTCAGCATTATATATATATATATATATATATATATATATATATAATTTACAACACTAATAACAAAATGGTGTTTGCTATGGCCGAAAACAGGAAACAGCTATTTAGCGTTTGCTCTGTTAAGTTGTCAGTTTTGGATGACTAAAAATAAATGTACATATCAAAACAGAATTTTTACACCTACTCTAAAAAAAATGGTAAATCTGTAGATACAAGCAAAAGCCTTTCGTTACTTTGTTGCAATTAAAAAAAATGTAAAAAATAAAAAGACTATTTTTGACATGACAACTTTTTTTTTTTTTTTTTTTTTAATACTGTCAGTTTAGTGAATTCCCCTCTTTCCGGAAGGGACCCAACATGGCGCATAGTCCAGAATCTACAGTCCAATATTATTTAAGCACACTACCAAATATGCTGGGGCCTAACATCATCAATTACAATACTGCTTACCTCTGTCAGGAAACATTCTGATAAACATATTTCATTATTTTTAAATAGGTCTTCAAGATAATTTATCTTCAGACACTGAGAAGAAACCACCCTTTTATAAACACAATTCTAACTGTGTGAGTCACTAAATAATACATAGGGACCCCTGACACATTACAGAGAGCAACAATTTAAACATCCACACCATAGGGTGTTGTTGCCTTACAAAATGCAGTGCTTCTCTGTTTTATAAGCAAAATGAAACAATACACAGCATCACCTGCAATAATGTAAGCACTGAGCACTCCTTTTACAAAATATAATATAATATATATATAAATGAAAATGTTCCCGCTAATTAGCAGACTAACCATGGTAATAATATGCCCTTTTTAACCCAATGCTCACAGTTAACAGCTAGTGCAGCAAAATGAAGGCCCAGACTTATTTATACCTATGGAAACCAGTGACAGAGAAGCAGACTTATGTACATGCACATTACAGTAAAAAGAGAAAAAAAAGTAAAAGGTATGTGAATAATATTACAGTTTTATGTTTGTTTGTTTTTGCAGGAAGATGCATTTTCTACTACTTATTAAAGGAAAGATAAAGACACAGGCTGACTGGCATGTTAAAAGCCAGGCATTGTGTGACTAGCTAAATCAGTGACATGCCAAGACGTTTTTACTGACACGCGTCATGGCACCATTCTTACTACGCTCTCAGTAGGAGAATTGTCCTGCTTCTGGATTTTTCTCGAAGTGACACACCACCGAGATGCATTTTTGATAGATTTTGACACACCACCGAGATGCATTTTTGATAGATTTTGACACACCAAGCTCAAAAGGTTGGCCATCACTGAGCTAAATACAGCTTTTCAGACTTGGAGAGGGCTTACAATGCAGCTGTCTGAGCTCTTTGTTTCAACGTTTACAATGAAGAGCACAGCACCGCCACTGCGGAGATTTAGGACAGCCCACTCCTGCTAGAAGTGCCGACAGGGTCTGAGTCTATGGCACACACCATAGATTTTCCTACCAGGGGTAGTTTCACATACTGGCTAAATGATATTTAGCTTGTCAGTCTGCTTATGATGCAAAACAACATAGCCCGTGTGGTTCATCCTATAGGAAACAATCTGTACTATTTTTTTCCAGCTCAACTACAAAGTGCCAGGTATTAAAATTAATTTTATCCAAATATTCTCAGTGATTTATCTGTGAGAAAGCCACTCATAAGAATTTGTGTCTTGCACGATATGCCATGCTTACCACGTATGTCACACAAATGTGGATTTTTTGCAGAAAAATCACTGAGAATATCAAAGAAAATCGCCAGCCGTGAAAACGCTAGTATGGGGATATTTGTTAGTATGCAGTGAAGCATCAGACACTGCTATCACCTTTTCACTGCACTGCTTACTGGTTTTTGTCATTCCTTTAAGGGGCTGCATGCAAAACAGTAAAGAAGTCAGTTAGACCTACTTAAGCTGGCCCAAATACTCCCATACAAGCACATTACATTGTTCACAGTCACGTGATCACAATATACAATCTGTTCATGAGTGTCAGACTAACATACATCTTGTTGCAACACTGACCTGTTTCCACCAGTTGGTCTAAAACGAACATCTGCATTCATTCCTTAGGATGTGTATTAAAATATATGGCAACTGGTTATATTGCACAGTAAATATGAGATAGCTGAATCTGTTTTGCGATGCTTTCTTTATATCTCTTGAAATCCCATCTGACTTAATTCACATAAAACTACTGTGAAATCACATCAGTTGCATGATGTAATTCCACATTTTCTCAAGGATGCACTTCTAATGTGGCAGAAAACTGACACATGCATGTGGAGGCCAAATCTTAGTTTGAAAGGGGCCTAAGAATAGAATTCAAACCATCTGCCTTTTTTTCCTATTTTGCCTGCCAACTGCTGACTTGCCCACACTTCTAACACTCAGAGATCCTCATTTGTCCCCAAGCTGCACTTTTGTACCAGTCACTCACTACCAAACTTCTCAAGTGCCAGACTATTAGCTTTGCCGATTATTGGAATTTTAATGATTAATGTATTTGTGAAGAACCTGTGAAGAGATACTACAAACTTTCCTGGAATTTCTGTTGGTCTCCTGTTCTTTTATTCTCCATATTCTTTTTATTGTGACATAATAAAATGATTTACAGAACGTAAGTTTTGTTTGTGAATTAACAATATTTACACATTTGGTGTTATACTTACAGTATCGTTTATCTTATGTTACTGTTATCTGTTCTTTTATTCTAATGGTGGCAAGAAAAAGTAAAGAAATAAAAATGAACCAGTTCCATTACATGAACTATTTGATGGATCCATGCAATATCCAATAAGATTTGTAAAGTCAATCCAAAGAAGTAACATATCTACAAGTCTGAGAAGCCTGAATTCTCAACAATTTTCCACTTTTAACTAATTTACCAAAGATCATTATTTTCTGAAATGTGGTCAATTCACTCACAGTTTACAACAGTGCCTCTCAACCTGTGGGTCGAACAGCGCTTTCACGGGGGTCACCGAATGCACTTCTCCTCTAACTAGATCCAGTATTGAACGTCATGACGCGTGATGCGATGACATTGTGACCAAACGTCAGCATGGTGACGTTATTGCGGGGGTCACGGTCTCAGGTAGGTTGAGAACCACTGATTTATAACATTAGGCAGACTTTGCATCTTTTGCAGCAAATGTGACAACACTTTGGAGCATATTTCTGAAAGTGAGAATTCAACTGTTGAAGCATATTGGAATCATTTCAGGTCACTACACTCTGATAGTCACAAAATCACTACTCCTTATTCACTAAGTGGTGGATTGCCTTAGAAAAGAAGCAAACCGCACTGTAAGCATTTTCTTTTCAGCAGTGCATCGTATTGAGTTGGATAGTAGGAGCCTTGCCATCAACCCTCTAATTTCAATTTGGCAAAGTAAAACTGACAAATTCAAAACAGTACACCTTGCTGAATTTGCTATTGTCACAGACTCTGAAGCTTGATGAATTACCTGTAGATATGTACACAAAGGGGTGTGAAGAGCTCTGTAAGTCCACAGCCATCAGAAGCATCCGAATGGGCATGAATTCAATATATTGCAGTTTGCCGAATACCCAAATATGGGAAAGTAGCACAAAAATGCAAATTCAGACCTATATGCGTTTGTTTAAACTTTCATGAATAAGCTCCTCTGAGTATTCATCATGTGCTCAAGTGAAAATTTGCCAAGGCGTACTGGCATGAACATGTGACTTTGACTTCTTCAAATTAAAGTGGCAAAGTGGAGGCCTTACAGCCAAGCAGGGTTCCAGTTAGTATTCCGCTGGCATTTTACTCAAAAGGTTTAGAAAATACGGTGACCAAATGCCAGCTTGAGTTAGGAATTGTCTGCCATTGAAATAAATGTAAAAACAATTATTGTTTATTGTTTTAGCCTATTATTAGCCTATAATCATTCATTTAGAAAAATATAGTTATAGCGGAACTAAATCCGTTAAACAGATCCATGTGAACTTAACATCGCTTTGCTACAATACATTAATAAACCGCTGCTGTTAATTGGGCTGCTCTCAGAAAGTACCATGCGAAAATTCACTCCCATCGCCACAATAAATGAAGTGAATATTCACTGCGGAGTTTGCTACGCTACAACAAATTGATGCTAATTATTGCAAATTCTTTTTGCCATTCAAATTCAGTCTTTGATAAATATACCCCTTCAATAGTCCAAATCTGATTTTACATTGAAAATGGACTTGTCTAATTCACATAAAGTATAAATGTTTCTGTTTTCCTCCTCTTTTTTTTTTTGTAACTAGTAGGATCCAACAGTTGGGTTCAACATGGCCAAGAAGACTAACTGAATTCTGATAAATGCACCATTTAGCTCAACATTAATGGATTTAAAGACATAGAATTTTTCTTATTCTGAGAAACAAAATATTAACATAAAACCTACCTATGTGAATGATTTGGCGTCTGATCAATAAAATTAGCAATTCCCAAGAAAGAAGCATTTGGCTGACAAATTGAAACTGCAAATTCATTTTAAGGAGTGTACAAAGGTTTCTATCTAGTCATGTAGTTTCACTTTAAAAAAATACAAAACATACTTTAAGTTAAAAAAAAAAAGATCAATCCAAAGCTATTTACTGACTCCTCTTTTCCAGATCAAAATAAACAGTAAGTTTCTTATTGTTGATAGTTAAATAAATATTAAACTTTATATTAGCTTTACTAACCTGTAACAAAGGATAGGTTTTGCTTTGGAGACATGGTTTAACAAATGGTTAAAATATTTTTTATAAAGAACACATCCTTGCTTTACACAAAACCTACCCACCCCCCCTCCCCCTCCAAAGGTAGATCTTATAAGACTGTATATATAAATGAATATTTACTAGAAAATAAAACATGTTTTAAAGCTACAGTTACTATAAAGTTGACACCCTTAAAAAAAATTTTTTTTTCAATTAGGTTTGCAACAATGTGGACTTTTAGGGTTGGGAGCAATGGGAAGTAAAAGACAGTGGGGGCTGACCTCACAATGGAAATAAAACGAAGTAATAAAGCAAATCAAGTCTTTACTCCACACATCAGGCATGACATGGCCATTCTCTCCCTGTTCCCTGCACAGTAATTCTTGCAGGAATATTGCTAAGACTCTCACACATTGTGCCGACTTTGCATGAAGTTGTTGATCTGAATTGTTTGTTTTTTTTAATTGTGATATTTGTTTTTTCTTTCAATGTATATAAATGCGCAGAAAGTAAAGAGGCAAGAACTGGGTCATGCCAACCCCTTTTAGATTATCTATTGCTTAGGTATAGAAATGTACATGCACTGCTAAAGTGCAGCCAGCTGGCCCCCTCCCATGCACACACATATACACAACATCCTCCTACAGGGATACATTGTTGCAAACTTGGGAAGCTCTTAAAAAAGATCAGAGCTGAGATAAAAGGAAAAAACCGCCCCCAGCAGTTAGCCCAGGCTCCCTCCTATCTAAGGAGACCCGTTGCTGAGCTTTTTCTTACCCGCACGGACTTTTTCCAGGCAGATTTGCAGGGCCCCGGTGCGCTTTCTCTCTTCCCCTCTGCTTCTCAGCAATTCAACCCCCCCCCCACCGCTGCTCACTGCCTCATTCCAATATGGCACATAGGCAGAGAGTGCGCATGCGCGCTGCTTTCCTCTCCCTCTCTCTCTCTCTCTCTCTCACACTGTCTGCCTTCTTTAATTTTTGGGGTTTTTTTTTTTTTTTTTTACTCTTCCTCCACCCACTTTCTCAGCATTCTCTTTCTCTTACTCTTTTTCCCTCAAACCTTTAGTACTTTTTTTTTTATATACCACCTTTGCTTTCCCACCAACCACCTGCCATCTACTGTCGTTATACATCACTAAAGATCTGGGAGGATATTTTATTCAAGTGTATTTGTCATTATTATATACATCAGTGTTGGAAAGTGAAACATGATTTGTCTGGACGTTCCAAATCTCTCTTCAGACTGATTTTTTTTTTTTAAATCATTCATTGTATTTACTAGAGGAAAGCGTTTCCCAAGTGATCATTTATTTGAACCTTTCTTGCATAGATTTGTAGCATTTCAAAGTTTTATTTCAGTATGAATGGATCAAGGAAAATAGCAAATCAGAGAGTGTTATAAATGCTGACCATATAGAATATATGATTTAACTCTGCAAACAAATGCAATGGCACATTTCACTGTATAGAAGGTGCAGACAAGGGTTAGGAACATCACTTATAAAATGTCAGTGGTATTTAAACATTCACTGGCAGAAATGAAGGAAAAGAAGAAACTATAGCCAAAATTTGTATCAATTGACTAGATTGCAGGCTGAGAAAAATGTATTTCTTTTACTTCCTGGTAAGTCATTTGTATTATGCTGTGAATGACAAACACATCAGGAAATGAGTGCAAGAATAAAATACTTCCCCATGCTTCTCAAAAAAAAAATTATATTACAAGCAGGCCATATATCTGAAAATTGTGCCAAGATAAAAGGAGTTTAGGTGTGATTGGTTTGTAGCTTTATGGGGAAAAAAAACATTAACCATGTATTTTACATGATACGCTTGTAATGTTGATTTCACGCTTCATTATTAAAATCGTTAAAATTTATATCAGAAAAAAAAAATCTGCTTGAAATGATTGTCATTTCTGTGGTTTGGGATCAATAAAATGATCAAGAGGTGTTTTTACCTTGTACATTCCAACCACCATTGTCGTTTGACTGTAAGCTCTCAGGGTCAGAGTTCTTTAATATATTATTGGATTCATTTGTCAAAGACTTGCTTAGAGCTTCTTGAGAGCTTTTGTACAACTTTAAGTGATGGGACGATAAAAGCAGATAAACCATTTTGTTGTGTTAGATAATATGTGTTTACCTTGCCATATTATGATTGTGGTGCTATGATATGAATTAGCTCTTTCATAACTTTATTTCTGGAGACATTTATTGTGTTTAAAATATAATCTGAATAATATTTAATTTTGAAGTTTAGATTCATATATATATATATATATATATATATATATATATATATATATAAAATAGTCAGTATAGTAAACATTGTAGAAACTTAGTCAAAAAACTACCTGTGAAGGGGCGCAAAAAAAGGCAAAATATAGTGCATTAAAAGT
>WMED01008693.1:0-16753 GCA_019650415.1 Pipa parva | reverse complement strand
AGCAGCACACGCACACAGAGCCAGACACACAGCAACATACACACACAGAGCCAGACACACGGCAGCAGAGCACACAGAGCCAGACACACAGCAGCACACGCACACAGAGCCAGACACACAGCAGCACATGCACACAGAGCCAGACACACAACAGCACACACACACATGCACCTGGAAAAACCCAGACCTGTTCTGAGTTGCTAGGGCCATATCTCTGGGCATTACTGGTTTTTCCATAACCAATATAACAGTTCTGAAATGTGGCCCCTACACAAACAATAATACCAACCACTCAACACCCCCTCTTTATTTAATTATGGTGGCTGCCTGCACCTACCCTCTGGTCCCAGCCCTTCATCAGGACCTTTACTTTTGGATATTGAGGAGAGAAACATAATATTTGATTTCCCAAGCAAACTTGTGAATGAAACATTGGAATAGTTGGTAGAAAAATGAATGAAAAGATCCTGTTATGTTTCTTCTGTTATTATCTGAATTCTCTTTTTCTCTGTCTTCTTTACTCTCCCCATTTTCAATGCACTCCAGTTGTCCTACCTTTACACTTTTACTGGCATTATACATTTCTTCTTCCCACCTTTATCTGTACGTCTGGGTTAGGGGCACTCACACTATGATAAAGCGGGGTGAAATTGTATTGCTTAGTCTGAATATATTATGGTTTATTGAAAGAGATCATTTTCCTGGTTTAGGCAAAAACTGAAGAGGAGAATTTTGTAGACCTGTGGAACTGCAGAGTCAAGCAACATTGCCAGGTGTGTCTAAGCGCCAGTCTAATCATCAGTGAAAGTATGGTACAGGATTCTCAGAAACACAGTACCAGTTGGAAGGTAACCCATTTTTAATTTACATAGTAACGTAGTTTGTAAATCCAAAAAAGACACAATTCCATCCAGTTCAGCCTATTTTCCTGCAAGGTTGATCCAGAGGAAGGCAAAAACCGATGAGGCAAGAGCCAATTATCTTCATATTAGATTAAAATTCCTTCCTATTTACAAATACGCAAATCAGAATAATTCCTTGGATCAAGATCCCACCTTCAGTTATGTCGTACCCATAACTTGTAGTATTTTTACAGGAAAGGAATCTGGGCTTTGGAACTCTTTTAGCGAATGAGATCTTCCCAGCATTGCATATGGATTTGAGACCTACAGTCGTGGGAGTTCAGTAAAAATAGAAACTGTTTAAGTGTGGGGAACTAAACCATGAACAGAGGTCTCCGTTGCAAAACCTTCATCAAAAGATCATTCATTTAATACAAGAAGGTATTGTCACTCTAATAAAAAAAAAAAAATACACAATAAAAGTGCTTGGTGCCACTTTAACATGAGGACGGTTAGCCAATCCTTATTCCACCTCACGTATTCCCTAGGAAAAAAAAAGTCTATTTAAACCACAGTAAAACAGACTTACTGAGCTTGCCTTTGTTATCTAGGGGTGATCTTGTGGTCTGATCAGCGCCTTGATGGCTCGCCGTGATATCAATATTTTCAATCTGAGCTCGAAATAAAATCAATCGTGAATGGCAGCCACACTAGGGGCTTATAGACACAAGATTCAGTCCCTTTGAGGGGTTTAAGCCTGGACTCTGTATTTGGTGTTGGTTACGCCCAATTAGGTTTACCCATTTAATCTGCATGACTGTTTACTCTTGAATCTCTTCACTCAAACCATTAAATGGAAGAGGATTAGCCTACAGTTTCTAACATGTTCCTCTGATTTCAGCAGACACTACTTTTCCTTTTTGCTGAGATTAGGAAGACTAATTCCCTGCCCTTGAAGTCCATATCAGCCCCTGATTAAATTTAACCCATCCTCTGCTGAAGGAGCCTTAGAAATGGACCGATTTGATACTTGTCTCCACATCTATGCTATCCTGTAGCAGAATGCTGATTTTCTACCTCTGTGGGATTCTGGAGCCTGTAAAATCAAAGTATATCTGATAAGGTTAAAACCCTTGATATAGACAAATGTTAACTTATTACACTGTGCTGTAAAAAAATGAAATTTTGGGACAAGGTGATTAAAATACCTATTTGGGGACTTTAGATTCTAAGTGGATATTTTGCTGTACTTTTCAGTTCCGCTGACTTATAGTATATAGGTTTTATAAAAATATATACAGAAAAACAAAGTTGAAATTTGGCTCACGCTGCAGTGTTTTCAGCCCTGTTCACCTTCCATCTCAGATCAATGGTCGATTTTCTTCTTTGATGGGAGTAGTTTTGCAGTCTGCATCCAAAATACCAACTCACTAGGGAATAATGGTTTATACCAGCCTGATGTAAACAAACAAATTTTGGGCAATAAAATTTGCTTTGAACAGTTTCGTAAATTGGCAAAGGTTGAGAAATTGATTAAAAAGCTAATTCTTCTCCTCTGGCGTTAACTAATCAAAACACGTGTTGCCTTTTTTAAATAGACCCCTAAATAAAATTAGATTCTTCAAACTGGCATCTGCAAATTTGTTTTGATGTTTTAGAGCCTTTTCCTTCAAAGAACACATAAAAACCAAAAGTCAGTGATGAATGAGGTGGTTGTTTGGGTAAGGAGACCAACATGTAAACCAAGAGTTCACAGCTCTAAATCAGATTGGCAGATCTATAGTTCAGATGTAATGTCAAGTTATGTGATCACCAAACCACTTTTTCTAAAAAAACTTTTGACAAAAATTTCTTCAACAACCTAATTATAAATCCAGCTATCCATCTGCCATACCAAAAACCACCAGTTTTCATTGGGAAGTGATCGAGTCCCAGCTACTGTACATTTCAGTGCAGCTTCACTCATTTCTATTTTTCCTAGTGCTGTAAGAGCCTTGTCTTGCACATATAAGAACTGGCAAGCTTATCTCTACTGTGCAAAACTCTGATTTGTACAAATGCTTTAGACAATGTTCAATTCAGTTGAAATCTAGGGATTCAGTAAATGTACAACCTGCACAAGATCAGGAAAGTCATCCCGGACCTTCTTTTGTACTGGTTTACAAAAATGGGTTTCCAATGGGGTTACCCTCTTCCATCTTATCTATATTAACAACACTGGCACGGGCCCCTCTAAAAACATAATACATCTTTTGTACCAAACCTTTTATGGATCCATTCCAGCATATTGGCCTCTCTGTGTATTCTGCACATGATATTTCACCCTGCGTTGCCCTCCCCTTCCTGCCATCTGCCATCTCTCACTCTCTCTTTCCATTTCATCACATTACATTAAATGCTGCCCAGACAATGGCCTTTTTATTTGTTCCTTACATTTTTTTCCCTGATAACAGTCTTGTGAGAAGCCTCAGACCAGAGCAAGACAAGGTGATTTGTACACAGGAAAAAAGTATTAAAAAAAAAATGAATACAGGAGTTTTCACTGAGGCAAAACGACCACCGGAGTAACACAGTTTTACTATAATATGTATCAGGGAATGGGCAGGACTATTGATGGCGCAAGGAGTCTTTGATCACTGCTAATATTACCATGGAAAGTAGTGGAGATCAAAGACCCCCACATTTCTCATATACAGAGTACTATAACCACAATAAGAAAGAGCTGAGGGGATTTACCCCATTTATTTGTTGTATATTAAAGATATAGCATTGAGCTGAACTCTCATTTCACTTCATTAGATGAGGAGATATGAAAAGCATGTGATACATTGTATCTCTTGGATTTATTGCCCAATAGCACCTCAGTTTTCCATCTACAGAGCAATTTGGGAAAAAATGGTGAATGATACAGGACAATAACCATGGGGTGGCATTTTATCTGAAACTGCCTCTATGGTGGAAGGACCAAACAAGAGGAGGAACTCATTAGCAGAGGGCTGATCATATTCTTTTGCATACATCCCATAGAGAAACTTTCCAAAGCCATCCGCTCAGTGCTGCCTTCCTTCCTAAACATTACAGTGAAGTTTTTTCTATGGTATGTCCCAGGATAACACAGAACAAAAAAACTCTCTGCAGGTCAACCCCATAGGTCAGCAAAAGCATGTGTGTCTATTAATCCAGTGAGCTAGGTCCTGCTTATAGAGCTTATCATGAAATGATTGGAAATCCTGCCTCCATATCTTTTCATTTTTTCCCAGAAAGCATTGCTCCACAACTGTTTTGATAGTCTCCCATTGACCTAAACATTCTGGTGAAGACTAGAGATAGCCATGAGCTTTGTACTAGTGCTAAGTAAGAAAACTACCTGACCCTTAAACAATTTGTTTGCTAACTTTGAAGTACTGGTTTCCAGGTATGACATTAAATACAAGGAGATGCCCCACAGGGCTATCAGTACACTATCAGTTCTCTCTCCTCAGTAGCAATGTACAGTATGAAATGCACGGTCTACTCTACACCTAGTAGCAGGTCATAAACCAAGTACCAATGGATCAGCACATAACTATATAGCAATAGCTCAAAATTACAGCAATTCCATTTATGAGCATTTTCAGGCACTGAGGATTGGTTGCATCTAGGGACCTAAGGAGCTTCTGGAATATTTCCTAACATAATCCATCTGATCAATGTGCAGCACTGCACCAAAATATAGTAAACTGCAGTGCCTGGTACATCAGTGTTATTGGGAATTAGGAGCTGTTCTGTAAGAGACAATGTCAGGATCAATGTAAATAAATGCAGTAGCACCGACCATTCACATGTTTGCTTTATTGAGTAACTAGCATTGGAAGGACCAGGTTAAATGCTGATTGATTTCTGTAAATAGCTGCGCTGTTGAAGTTCTGATCTTGTGTTAGTAAATGATTCTCCCACCTTAGATTTAACTGTTTATAGTATTGTATGAGGATAGTATAAGAAAAGCTTTCTGTTTTGTTCCTGGACCATTGTAGGACAATTGGGTTTGCATAGAAGCAGAAGCCCAGGAAGGGTTCAGTCAAGCAAACTGATGATGCAATGGGGCCCAATCCAATCCAAGTTCATTAATGCCTGAAAGTAAGCAGGGGGATTAACAGCTGATAAGATAGAGTACTTTTGGATGCTGTACATTGAACAAAATCCAGAGGTTGCTACCAAGGAGATCCCAACACAGATACTGACAAAGTTGATTTTAAAATGCTTTTATTCCCTGTCCAATCAGATTTCATATAGGTACGATTACAATGCACTGGATTATTTGAACCAGAAAAAAACAAATTTACTAATATCTATCCCTTTTCTTAGCTTTGGGATCTTTTTACTTATCATATTGGTCTAGACTCTAGTAGACTAGACTAGTTTAATGATGAATGAGGTAATGGTATGTTGCAATGAAAGAGAATTGAGGTATAGCAATACTGAAATACACCAGTAGATGGAGACCATGCACCTTAGTATCAATGTCTGACATTTTTCAAGCAACTGTCACATTCTTTTGCAATGGTTTGCACTTTATGGTCATTAGGGAGATTCACTGATCCAGGGACTGATGTGGATGGTTAGAACGTCCCCTGTAAAGTGCTGAGGAATATGTCATCACTATGCAAATAAAGGATAATCACAGTACAAAACCTCTACATAGAATGATAAGTTGTATATAAGCAAGTCAATTACGCTAAGGGTCAAAGCCAATAGGTGCCCTAATGAGCAGACTGACAATAGGTAACCTTCTCTTCTTACAACACAGCCTTTCTCTCATCAGATTGTTTCCACAGATAAAACAGTTTACAAGATAATAATGCTTTGTATTTGTAAGGAGGGTGCTTTTCCCTTTTATTTAGTGAACTCCCCCACCACTCAAAAAGTTACAAAGTTTAAAGGTTTGCCTACATAGCATATTAAACTTGCCTTTGATCTGTACTTTTCTGTCAAAGTATTAAAATATTTCTTCTTTTATTTTAAACTTACAGACTTTCTCATTTTAATTTTGCAAGCCTTGATAAGCATGGTCCTAAATTGTTGACTTAATTATCAGGAATTGGACTAGATATTTTAATTATCACAAAGTGTATCTGAAATTTAAGGGGCTTATTCATGAAAGTCTGAATAATCACGTAGAGGTGCAAACTCGTATTCATTCACACTTTTCCATATTCGGTTATTCAGCAAACTCTACGGTGTGGTGAACCATTTTGGTCATTTACGACAGTCGCTGATGTATGGTGTTCTTTGCATCACTCTGCATACACAGGTAATTCACCTATTCATCAAACATCTGAGTCTGTCAAAGTAGCACATTTGGCAAGACATGCCGTGGCGCATCTGGCAGTTTTCTTTCACTAGATTGAAGTTCTGAAATAGGGGGCTGATGGCAGGGCTCTGACTCAAACTGACTAATCTGTGCTTCACAAGATACAGCATTCAACACTGTTTTCTTCTTCGCTATGCGAATACACAAATTCTCAAAATCTCTTTCATGAATAAGCCCTCTATTGATCGGAGAATTCCGCTGAATCCTGCATATTTACTAAAATCTCTGGCTATTGAACAGCCAGATTTGTTTAAGCATCGAAGAATTTGCAAAATAGACAAATGCAGCATGATCTCCTTGTTTCCAATAGCTATCAAGCATTTGCTCTTATGATTCATTTCATAATCATTACAATCATATAAAATAATTTGGGGTTCTGATACCCTCTGGATTTCCTTGTGGATTTTTCTGTATCGTCCTTGGACAATACAGGAAGCAAGGCCAGCTCCCAGGAGTATCAGTTTACTGTAAGATGCTGCTCAGGGCTAAAGAAGATTAAGCAAAGGATTATCCAGAATTCTCCCACACAAAGGGCAGCCTGAGACTTTAATCCATCCTCTTATTACAGAAACAGGGGAAATGTACAGGACATGGTGGCCAATCAAATAGCAGAGGTTTGTTCCCTGTCCCTGTATTCTAAGAGCAATGGACATTTAAGTGAGTTTTCTGACTTACTGATTGACTTAAAGTAACAAATAGAAACAGGTCTGTAAGATTCTACCTGACAGACTGACAGAATGTTATGAGTTCATTGAAGTAAGCTTTGCAAAAATCCACTGCAGAATCTAATGTATCAACATAGGATTAATGTTCAAAGAGTCAGAAAATTGAGCATGGATTGCCTAATTTATATCTGAAGACAAATGAAATTGTGATGCTGGAAAATTCAGTCTTTTCCATGTCTCCTAGATATCAGAAGTAGAGTAGATAATTTACATTTTATTCCTGAAAAATTTAAATGGGAGTGGCTGGTCATTTATGGTATTTATCACACTTAAAAGATGAACATTAGCATAAACTGCCATAAAACAGCACTACCACCCCTGTATTGTATATGTGCTGCTGTCGAAGTGATTTATTTTAAATTTATATGACATTTGGATACTTTGTTGCTGGTTGAGGACGTTTGGATATTTTGTTGCTGGTTGTGGATGTTTGGGTACTTTGTTGTTGGTTTGGATTGTTGTACAAACAAACAACAAAGTACCCAAACATGCCAAACATTTGTTGGTTTGGAATGTTTGGGTCCATTGTTGCTGGTTTGGAATGTTTGGGTAGTTTGTTGCTGGTTTGGAATGTTTGGACACTTTGTTGTTGGTTTGGAATGTTTGGGTACTTTGTTGTTGGTTTGGAATGTTTGGGTCCATTGTTGTTGGTTTGGGATGTTTGGGTACTTTGTTGTTGGTTTGGAATATTTGGGTCCATTGTTGTTGGTTTGGAATATTTGGGTCCATTGTTGTTGGTTTGGGATGTTTGGATACTTTGTTGTTGGTTTGGAATGTTTGGATACTTTGTTGTTGGTTTGGAATGTTTGGGTACTTTGTTGTTGGTTTGGAATGTTTGGATACTTTGTTGCTGGTTTGGAATGTTTGGATACTTTGTTGCTGGTTTTGAATCCTTGGGTACTTTGTGGCTGGTTTGGAATGTTTGGATACTTTGTTGCTGGTTTGGGATGTTTGGATACTTTGTTGCTGGTTTGGGATGTTTGGGTACTTTGTGGCTGGTTTGGGATGTTTGGGTACTTTGTTGCTGGTTTGGGATGTTTGGATACTTTGTTACTGGTTTGGGATGTGTGGATACTTTGTTGCTGGTTTGGAATGTTTGGATACTTGGAGAGACTCCCGCTCTCCAGCACATCACATGATGCAATGCGGGAAAGGTCTCCCAGTGGGCCCAGATAACCACAGGCCAACTCTGTGTAAGCTTTCTCTTGTAAGCAGCACAGTGTAAGTTATAATAATAATAAATACACTGCAAAGAAGAATAAGTGATTATGAAAGGCCTATGTACAACAGCAGCTGTGATTGATTTCCAAGCTGATCAAATAAAACTTGCTACAAATAATAGATCAGACAAACAGTAAATGCAGCTCAGATCCTCAATTTACTCTGCCAGGCAACATTCAGTAACAGCGTATAGCTAATCAATAAAGTCATTCTGACATTTACAGTTGGAAAGGTATATAGGGAAATGTAAGAAAAATATCAAGCATTTTGGATCTCCAGTAATTAGCAGAATGAGATTTCAAGCATCCTTGTTCTATATTCCCCATGTTAATTAAAGGACAACTGTAGACAGATTTTTTAAAAACATTTTTTAATTACTTGTTGATTTCTTTTGTTCAGTTTTCCTGCAGTTAGTTCAATAATCAGTTTAAGCAGTAACTGAAAAAGAATAAGAAACATTGCGAGGTTACTCAAGAGAGAGTGACTTTAGGGTTTATTTATGAGAGCCAGAAAGGTCCAAATTTGCACCTATTCACACAATCATCAGATTCTTTAGTGTCACAAATGTGCATCCAATTCTGCTGTCATGGGCTTATGGAACCCCTTCATACTTTGCGAGCGACCAAGGGACAACATAAACTAGGGATATGGGGACATAGAAAGGAATGTATTATCCACTCAGTACCATTAGTGGGACATTGTTAGGATGATGTCATTGCATTTCATTGATCACTACATATCCCACTGCTGTCTGACTGACTATGCTGCACTACGCAAGAAATTGCGTTGGATGGCGTTTCCTCTTCACTAAGGGAAACCTGCTCTTAGTGAACAAGGAGAAGTGAATTGTGACAATCAGAGTGTAGCAACTTTACATCAACAGTATTCATACTTTTAATGAATAAGCCCTTTGCCTGCCAAAGTGAATTCACCATAAATCACAAATTTGTCACATCGAAAGAAATAAAGATCTCCAGTTGAAAACTGGAGAAGTGTTAAATTGTGTCAAATTAAAGTACATTACAATCCACCCCTGCATAAATATACCCCGCTGCAAGAAAGCCATTTGATTTAATCCACAGAGTAGGCTGTAATATTATTTAAACTTTATGAGTTAAGAGTTTGCCACAGAATTGCAGAATATAAATAACACCCAAGGTTACAGCAGGAAACTAAACCAAAATCATTACTGAAGAGGAAATACAGGCTAAAACAATGTACAGTGATTTCAATATTTATCCCATTGATACATTTTGTTATTTTTGCTTGGTTTTTCTTTTTCTCCTATTAAGTACTAAATTCCATTGCTACTTGATTTTATACCGCGTTGTAGGAGTATAGAAATTTTCACACTGAACATTTTACATATTAATCCTGCAAAACTATTTCATTAAAAATATTTCTGTGTTTTAATGCTTTCTTTCTTTAATTCTATTTACCTTCACTAGGTGGCAGTATTGCACCTTTGTATACCTCGGTATCTAATTCTGAAAGCTATGCTGATCTTTAATCTTTTGCTTGTTCACTGTACTTAGCCTATTGCTGCTAAATAGTAATATTTTCAGAGATTATGGTTTATTATGATTAACATCTGTATGTGAAATCTAGTATTCTGAAACAGTCTCGGAGGAAACTATATCAGTGCTTGCAGCTATGATAGGGCCCATAATTCCTACTGTACTGGGCTCACAAAGATTTTGAACCGGGACCCAAATCTGATCAAATACAAAAAACTAATGGCTTTAATGACTAAAAAGCCAAATAGCCACTTATAGGTCTGAATTCACATTTGATCCCCACTTCCCCATGATTGCTCATTGAGCAAACTCCGCAATATGGCAAATACTCAACCAATTTGGGCGACTATGATAGTCGCGATCTTACGGAGCACCTCACATCACTTTGCATGCACAGGTGCTTCTGCTATTGACCAAGTGGCGGAGTCTGTCGCAGTTTCATATTCAACAAGGCAAATTCCTCATAATTCACATGTTTGACTTTGCCACATCAGAGTGGCGAATTGGTGGAGTTGTTGGCAGGGTTTCGGTGTGGCATAAGGTGACTATTCATTCAAAAGTGACAATAGCTACTGCAATTAAATTAGTCTACTACTTAACATGAACTAGGGACAAGGTGACATAGAAATAGATGTATTATTCACTTATATATACAGTAGTTAGTGGGATATGTTGAGGATGATGTCACTGCACTTCACTGGGGGAATTCACATCACTCTGTATGACTTCTCATCCTACTTCTATTCGACTGACTTCGCCACACTACACATGTATTATCTTTTTAATGTTTTTTTTTTTCAATTCTCAATGTTCATCCTAAACAGTTATTTTATAATATATTTTATTATTATGGAGTTTCCATGCTGTTGACTTCTAAGGTATTAATATTCTACTGCTACCTACTACTTTGAAAACCTTCCCCTAGAACAGGGGTCAGCAAAGTGCGGCTCGCAAGTCACATGTGGCTCTTTAGCCACCTTGTGGCTCGGAGCATACCTCCGAAGACCCGCCCATGCCTCTTCTGATTGGCTATCAGCAGATCATGTGGTCAGGAGCGTGCGCTTTCCCCCTTTGTGGCTCACAAAAAAATTGTTGCTGCTGGAAGAGGGAGCAAAAGGCAAAATGGCCTAAAAGTCACAAAAATAACTACTTTTTAAATATATTATCACAAGTTGTGCTGGAGAGATAGGCAACTTTTTCAGTTCCCCCATTGGCTTTTAGCCACATTGGCTGTATTTGAAGCACAACTTGCTGGTATCTGCCAAAGGCGGTATCCTGTTCAGTATCAATGGAAACTGTTTGACTCCTCACCTGGAACAAACAATTATTTCCTATGAGACAGGTGAAGGTGGAAATTCCCAATAAAATTACATCGTTATGCATTGGAACAAATGCTGAGACAATATGGTGAAATGGGTTGTTTTTCAATCCCTTTGTACCCATTTTAATGGAAAAAAAATACAAAAAATTAACTACAGTAAAAAGAATGTAAAAAATGGGAATGTAGACAATTTGATTTCTTATATCGACATAATATCTTCATATTGAAAATGACAGTGAAATGAAACATTTCTAAACAAAAAGCAGTTACCTGGATTCACCTGGCCAATCTACATCTAGTGTAGGCACTTAGATTGTAAGCTCCTTGGGGCAGGGACCTCCAACCTCTTGTGTCAATCACTACCTAGGACTTAATTTGATGTACTCTTGTTATATTTTATTGTATTGTTTAATGCACTTTTCCCTTGTTTGTATTGTACTTGTATCGCTGAATTGTACAGCGCTGTGTAAATTTGTGGCGTTTATAAATAAAATTTTACAAACATACATGACCCTAATGCATTTACTTCTGACAGTTATTTGGCAGCTGATAATATTAATATTATTATTAATGAACATCTTGGCCCGAGTATAATACCTGAGATCACATGGCAATCCCTCAGGTTTTATTCTTTATTAAACATTAGATTCATATCTGAAAGATAAAGTCTGACATTATTTAGACAGAGCGGAAGATTGGAATATTTACTCTGTTGAAAACAAGAACTTGGCAAGGTTTATACTTCTACCTTTTTGATTTCCATTATAGAGGACAATGTTGAAAACAGATAGGCAGGAAGGTGGGCTGGAAGGCAGACTGGTTCCGTTCAGTGGGCACAGCATGTTGCTATATGACAAATAAAATGGTAGAGTTTGTTTTTACTTTATTACTGGGGACGTGCTATATGTTTGCTATAATTATTCATAAATACAGTGGTGGTAAACTATCCCTTGTGCAAGATTAGATTGGCCAAAGTTGCCAATACATTAAAATTGTTTGAACTTTGTGACTTCTCTCTTTAGTTGTTGGCTCCTAATCCAGGAGTGGAGGTAGACGAGAGGGGCAGGCACTACCTTACATCATGGGCCGGGCCGTGGGGTAGGCAGGGTAGGTGGCCACCTAGGGCGCAGCAGGAGGGGAATGCCATCTTGGTGATCACCCCCTCCTTTCCCCTGTCCCTACATACTTCCTCCATGGCCCAGTGGTCTCTGCTGTAGAGCAGTGATGTAGAACCTTCTTTGGAAGCACAACCTAAAAAAATGGCCTGCGCATGCATATGGGTATTATACAGGGCTGAGGGGGAGTGCTTGAGGATGACATCCTACTAGGAGCGCTGAGGAGTAAGACACCTGCATTCTGCTAGCACTTCTAGGCAGAGGTGACGATGATCTGATTCTAATCCCCTGAGCTCCCAGACAGAGCAGTGCACAGAGGATAAGAATCAGATCATCAGGCTGTCACTGAATAGAAGCACTACTAACATAATAAAGGGTGCAGCAGGCTGACAGTCTAAGAGTGGGATTATGCTGATGTGTCAGTCATCAAGGACCGAGGGGTGGGGTGGGGGGTTCAATTTCATTACCCCATCTAGGGCGCAAAAAAACTTGACCCGGCCCTGCATACATGGGAACCTTTTGGGGGATCATGGCCTGATGATGTCATGCCTGCCAGCACAGGGGTGAGGCTAATTTATTGTGAAATAATTGGACAAATTTGTGGGCTAAAGGGTTGTGATTTGAGTGGATGGGGGTGGAGTTTGGTGCAGGTAGGGGCAGAATTAACAATTTCCCCTTTGGTCTGGACAATTTCAGGGTTTCCCTGGAGACCCAGAGTGGAATTCAGGATAGTCCGAAGTGAGGTGCGGAGTGTTCGCTTCACTTCAGACTGACTGGTCTGTGCTCACTGATGTCCTGCATGCGGACATCAGCGAGTGTATTAAAAGGATTCCAGTCTCGGCGAGACCAAAAGAGTTGCCTCGCCAAGACTGGAATCCCTTTAAAGCGCTCACTGATGTCCGTGTGCAGGACATCAGCGAGCGCAAATCAGTCAGTCCGAAGTGAGGCGAACACTCCGTACCTCACATCGGACTATTCTGAATTCCCCCCCCCCCCCCCCCCCCCCTCCCAATGTTGGCTTTGCAAACCCAGCGTCTTTGGGTGAAACCAGGCAAATCCACCACCACCGTTTACTTAAAGTACTAGTAACACCAGAAAAAGAAATAATCCTATTAGGACTGGCATGGCAGTTATTTTTACATAATACTCATAAAATGTTTATTTTGAGTTTGTTTTTTCCTCCTTATAACCATATTTTATTTGGTAACTAAACAACCCTGTGCCTAGTCCAATTAATTCCTAGGAAACCCAGAAAGTCCAGTTTGGCTGCAACCAACAGAAAAAAAGAGGCAATATTAGTCAATACAAAACCATCTCCAAAGATGTAGTACATCCATACATGCCAACACTACTTTAAAGGAACAGTGTCATCCAAAGAATAAAAATTCCCATTAGGACTGACATGGAAGTCATACAAATACAGCACTTGTAAAACATTAACTTTGCAAATAAATACATTGTATTGCTTTCCGTCTATTTTTATCTTTACTGATAGCATCCAGGTTTTTAAAACAGATCTCACCCAGTCCCCTTGTTTCCCCTACTGCTTTATATAAAGCATATACAGGAAGTGTGCCCTAAAGCCCAATTTTTAAAGCTAAATATCTAAATATCTTACTTTATATAGAGACATGATTTAGAAGTTTGGGAAGCACAGATTGAATATAAAGTAACTATAAATGCATTTGAGGCATTTTTTATTTTTTGGTGTTACTGTTCTTTTGAAAGAGGGAGTCTTGTGAAATATACCTAATGCACGACTGAATGTAATTTAAGGAATTCCCTGCAGTCTGCATATTTCATATGATTCAATATTTAAGGGGGAATGTCGTCATCTGTACTCCATAAAATAAGTGTCATGCCAATTGATATAGCAATTTTCTTGAAGTTACTGGTCCTTTAAGATATATATGAGAGTGGGTGGTGCCTCCCAGCATAGCATTGGCCAAATACATTGGTTCAAAGCTGTCCATCAAACAAGTACATATTTATTTGTAGTCCTTTTAAACTTTCCATTATCCATGGATGAAACTAGTATCCCACAGGGGTATTTTCATTCATTTAAATCAACAAATAAGTAATAAATCATGATATTATACAATGCATTTATCAGAAAGTCATGTGCAGTTTCAACATGCACAACAGGAAACTCTTCTATGGGGGAAACAGATTGATACTAACAAGATACAAATAGGTACGTTACCACATGCAGTTTCATGAATGGCCAGTAGGTGGTGGACATGATATATCATGGACATTTTTGTGAAAGTTTCAGTCAGAGGTGTATGTATAATTTTATTTATAAAGTGCTATAAATATATGCAGCGCATAGTATCTATCTATCTATCTATCTATCTATCTATCTATCTATCTATCTATCTATCTATCTATCTATCTATCTGTATCTATCTATCTATCTATCTATCTATCTATCTATCTATCTATCTATCTATCTATCTTAAAAGAACAGTAACACCAAAAATTGAAAATGCCTCAATTGCATTTATTGTTACTATATATTCAATTTGTGCATTCAAACATTCTAAATTGTATCTATAAAGTAAGATCTTTAGCTTTAAAAATTTAAGGGTCACTAATGTATAAGCGTTATGTAAAGCACCGTAGAAAACAATGGGACTGGGGGAGGCTTGTTTAAAGTGTACCTTTAAACAACATTTCTCTCTGTCATCTTCCCTGTCAGCCTGCCTTTTCTCTCCTGAGCATTGGGTGGGCGGGGCTAAATAATGTTTGACATTATAGCTCCTCTAATCAAATCCTTTAAATTATGATCTAGCAGGGATCTGATTGGAGAAGCTATAATGTCAATCATCATTTAGCCCCGCCCAAAGAAAGAAAAGTCAGGCTGATAGGGAAGATGACAGAGAGAAATGCTGTATAAAGGGACATTTTTAAAATACATATATATTTACAATAATGTTTATTTCAGTAATACAACCTAAATTAGTATTAGTTTTGAGGTGGCAGGTGCACTTTAACAACATGGTTGCTAGCAGTAAAGATTAAAAGAGACAGAAAGCAATAATATTCATGTATTTAACTTCAAAGATAACATTTTTTACAAGTGCTGTATTTGAATAACTGCCATGCCACTCCAATTGGGGATTTTGATTTTTTTTTGGGTGTTTCTGGTCCTTAATTAACAATTCATTGCATCTGGCTTGCTTTATTTTTCTTGAAGGTGTTGAAGTAGTCATCAGATTGGTGTTCCCAATCTGATTAGCGAAGTCCAGTTGCTTGGACTTATTACTAAATGTATTTATTATGGAATTCTGCAAGGAAAATATTTTCAATACAAAATGATTCCTTCATTAACATAGGAGTAAGAACAGGTGTTGCAGAAGTCAAAGCAATAGGGATCACAGTGAAGGCTTCCCCATTGAAATACAGCAGCCATGGCAATTCAGTGTGGGAGGGAGCTGGGGGGCAAGTGCTTCTCCTGGAGGACCGCCATGTCTCACAACAACCTCATCCCTGATGTGCCCCCCTGTTCTGCTTTCTATGTCTAATGGATGACTGCTGTCATCCACAATATGGCTGTGGCCACCACTAAACCATCATGTGACTTGGTGATGACATGACATCATGGCACTGCCCCTCCTTTTTTAAAAAATTTTTTATGCGGATGCCTATGACAGCAATATCTGCTCAGGAGCCTCCCCAGGTCCTGGAAAGTTTCTTAATTTGGTTGCGGGGGCCATGGAAGGGGATAATGCTGCTGGGGGGTAGGGGACCCCAGTGCTGATCTGGCGCTGAGCCCAGACAAGGGGGCTCAATGCATTGTAGTTCCGTCACTGTTCATTAAGACCACCTTTCGGTATTAGAGTCGTTGGTGTTAGTATCAGCCACTATGTGTAGATAACGAACCACATGGGCAATCCTGGGACTTGAATGGAGTAATTGAACTAAACAATACATAGTAGATTAAAGGGGGTAATTCAGGATTAGTGTGAAGTGAGCTCCGAAGCCTTCGGCTCACTTCACACAGACTGATATGCGCTCACTGATGTCCTGCACATGGACATCAGCGAGCGCTTTAAAGGGATTCCAGTCTCGGCGAGACCAAAAGAGTTGCCTCGCTGAGACTGGAATCCCTTTAAAGGGCTCGCTGATGTCCGTGTGCAGGACATCAGCGAGCGCATAACACCATGTGCGAAGTGAGCCGAAGGCTTCAGAGCTCACTTCGCACAATCGTGAATTCCCCCCTAAGCCTGTGTAATTATGTGAGACAAGCCCCAGGAGTACCTATCTTTATTTGTTTTATATACACGTAGAATATATTATATATACATGTACTGTATATATAATATATATTATGGGATAGTTAAGGCATAGAAGATGCAACAAATGACTTTTATTTAGTTTGAATATGTCAGGAAACACGTATAACTGAATAACTGTTTTTATTTAATCTATTCAGCAACTTTTCACATGCAAAATGGTGCGGTATCATTTTATCGCATAATGAAATGGTAAAATGTTTTACTTATTCATTTTTTACTATTTTCTTTAATCCACACTGATCTACTTTCTGTATTGTTTTGTTCTCTGTTGCTTAGTATCTCCATTGTTTTAATCTTTCAGGAGTTTAAGAGAAAAACATAAATATGAATTACCTCTGCCATTCTGCAATTCACATAGCTT
>WMED01008691.1:613-16754 GCA_019650415.1 Pipa parva | reverse complement strand
CAAAGAATTTCATGATTGCACTATTTCAAATTATTCTAATTCGTTGACAAGCACTTGTAGTAGGGCTACCTTTCCATCAAAAAACTTGAGCGATAATCTCGCGGGATAAACTCGAAAAGCCGACATCGTTTTTTTTTTCGAATTTAGTAACTTTCACCCTAATTGTTTAGTTTGTTCTTTTACCTTACGTACATGTGCTGAATACAATTGCATTTGCCAGTGACACATCCAGCAAACACTTTACAATTCAGGCAATAAGCAATGTGTGCAAATGGTTCAATCTCCAACATTATGTTAAACTGATAATCAAAGCAGCCATTGGACAGCTCTCTATTCTCTAAAAGCAAGATTTTCAAGCTGCTAATAGCTCTTTGTCAATGTCTAATGCTGGCGACTGCTACTGAAACCAAACCAAAAAAGAGCCGGTAACACTGCAGTTTTACTAGGTGCAGAAGTTACTGAAATCTAGCAGAACAAATATAAATACACAGTGTGTTATGTCACAGAATTCATCTACCTGTGTGGTTGAAGTGGAGGAAGATGGAGTAATGGAACAAGCTCTGCTGTATGGAGTAAGAGAACTCTGGTGCGACAGAAGGCTGGAAGGGATAGGGGTGCTGGAGGCTGCTCTCACTGAGATGGGGTCCTTATTACTCGTATAAATACCTGAAAATGGCACACGGTTAGATTTGTCTTCTTTTAAAGTGTGAGTTTAGGAAACACATGTCAAGCTACCATTTCTAGTTTATAAGAGTCAAAGCTAAAGCCATGGACTGATTTTTAAATGAAGTGCAGAAAGGCAGCATATACAATTTTAGGGCATGCAAAACAACATCCAGTTACCTATAAGCAAGTATTGCACTACCCAATCATAGGGGAGAACAGGTAACAGTTTATATGATCTGTTGTCAAAACAGCGTACAAGTTTAATCTAATCCATGGCCAAGCGTTACATGTGTGCCTCTGATGATACAATGCAACGTAATTAGGTCACTTCTATGGATTCAAACCAAGTTTTACCATTTAGGGGCATGTTCATTAAAGAGAAACTAAAATCTCCTAATAAATCACATTTGTCCATTTAGCCTACACTCCAGCAACACAATAAACCCACAACCTTTTCCTTCCAAGTTAATAACTTAATTATCTCATGCAACATGCATTTTGGTGAAGGCCACTAAATAAATAGATAAATTTCAAAGGCAACGCAGTGTTCGGCCCATTATTAATTTAATGGAAGTCTGTGATAGAGGTGCTAGCCATAACACCCAAGGAAACCTGCACCTGTGACTAATTAATTATCCCTGGGTTTAAAGGGAAGAGTGTGTAGCAGAACACTTTACATTTTGAGACCCTGTACTTTCAGCTTAGATATGGTTAGGGGGTCATTCTTTAAAAGGCAATAAAAGTAATGGACTAATCTCCAGTTTCACTATGTTACTGTTTCTGTTGTTTGATGCAATATGGATTCCCTTATCATTTCTGTCACCCTTTTTCTATGGCAGTCCCTTAGAAGAATGACAATGAAGTGACCAGTATCACAATAAACTACACCTTTAAAGATTACAGGGTGAATTGAGATTTTTGTTCCTAGATTAAAATGGTGATAAGGGTACATGGACTAAGGCATTAAAGGTACTAAAAGGCTTAATTAAAATCTGTATTATTTAAGAGCATCTTTCATGGTTTTATCACAGCCAGTGGTGTTTCCACTTTACACTCCATTGCATGTTCCAGTTAAATACCACTATGTGAATAAGGAATCAGGTCCAATCACAGCGATAGGTGGGAGTCATTATTTGAATACTACTAATACCCCTCTCATCCTACTGTGGCCCTTATATAAAATTAGCTTATCAGGACCCCTGGGGATTTTTTTTTCATACCATAAGAACTCCCATCCAGACTGGAAACATAAATGAAGGTGTTAACAGTCATATTTTCACATTCTCGGTTGACAGGTTTCCAAGGGTTAAAGGTATTTCCCTTGCGATAAAGAAAAAGACAAAAGCTTGCAAAACAGACATAAAAATAATAGTTACCACAAGGAAGGGAAAATGTCAGCTGAAATACACATACAACATCTCACCCATAAACACACAATCATTTACCAGAAGAAAGCAGGGGGGACTCAAGGCTGGCATTGTGCAAAGAAGACTGATGTGAGTAGTTCCGCAGTGGTGCAGATGCTGTAAGGGGTACAGTGTTGTGAGTAGGGTTATTTTTGCTCCCTCGTGGTCGACCAGGACCATGTCTACTCTTCTTGTTGCCCTTGTGTTTCTTCTCCCGCGGTGGTTCTGATCCTTCCCTCCCCCACTTCTGAGGTCGATGTTCGCCAGTGGAAGAATCCCATGTCCGAGAGGTGGGGCTTGGGTCAGTGGAAAAACGCATGATGGAGCCAAAACTGGAGAAAGTCAGTTCTGGTGGGGAAGCTGATGCTGGCTTTGAAGGTCCACCTCTTTCTTCCTCCTCCTCCTCATCTTCTTCTTCATCCTCTTCTTCCTCCTCGTCCTGCTCCTCCAGTTTAGGAAAAGTGACCAGGTCTGGTGGAGAAGCAGCACTACCTGTGGATTGGAATCAATTAAGGACAGGTATGTGCAGCGTCAAAAGAAAGTGAGGTAAAAAATGGATAGAGAAATGGGGCTGAGTGTTAGGACATACTTTATTTTTACTAAAAAGAACATTTTGGTGCATTACCTGGAGGAAGGGTTCCACCAGTTGTTGCCTTTCCAGTTCCAGTTTTGCGACCTCTGTGACCTGATGCTTTTTTCACCTTCACTTCTGATCTCATGACTTCTGGGCTCTCTGTGCTACTCTCATGCTGCAAAGTTAAATGTGCTTGGTAAGTTCCACAGCAACAGAGTAAGTGCGCCGAGTAGACAGTAACGGGGAACTAAAGGCTCGTATTGACTAGGGGTGATTCTTAAGGGGGGTGGAATACTTACTGGTCTATTCTTCAGAGCTGCCTCAGGCTCTCTGTAAAAGCCAATCTTATTTTTTTCTACTGCAGCTCTGTGATCCTCTTTACTTCCTGTTTCCTCTTCAACATCGACCAAGCGCAAAAACAGTATTAAGTCAAAATTCTGCTTCTGCACTTACTTGACTGATGTTCAAGAACAATCAGAAAGTAAAGAGGATTACAGCCCTGCAGTGAAAGAAAAGAAGAGAGATCATGAGGCAGCCCTGGCGAAAAGAAACTAATCAGTAAAGATTCCTCCCCAATAATCACCCTTAGACAATACAAGACTTTGGTTCCCTTGGAAGAACAGACACAACAGCCTAGAAAGAATTGTCTAGCCAAGAAAAAAAATCCTCCTTAGCAGCTAAGAATTCAGCAATATGTTCCATGGAGCTAGTTAGAAATGGTGTGTGCACCACTATCTCTGAGTAAGAAGTCAACCTATGGTTGAGACATGCGAAAATGTTTCTACAGGAGCACCCAAGATACAATAGATAAAGTTTGTGCTGGAACGCATGAGAAATAAGTGAAGATACGCACTGGAGCAACTGAGATAAAAGCCGTATGTGCACTGAAGCGTTTCTGATAAATGCTGTGTGTTCGCACAGCAGGTAGAAGCAAAGTGTGCCAAAGGAGCTGAAGAAATAGCATCCTCGGGTGCGATAGAAAGTAATAAAGAAGCTAAGGGCACACAGAGAATACTGCAGTAGCCAATACAAAGCTGTATGCATGTCAGAATAAACAGACGACACCTTCTCAGCAGGAACTGGTAACAGCGAGGGCACCGGCAAATGGCCTGGGGAATCTCGATGTTTACGATGCCTTATACGCTCTCTGTCTTTATGACTCTGTAACACAAAAGAATTAGTAAATAAATTGACACAAGCAAATGTCCATATGGAGGAAAGCATATAGTTCTTCACGGAATAGAGAGATGCCTGAATGTGGGAGAGTGGACAGTCAAGAAGGGGGCGAGTGTGTGTATCTGTGTGAACGCTGGAGTTGATAGTGTGGATGTATGAATGTAGGGGAGCTGTTTGTCTATTCTGGCCTCCAAGACATGATCTGTGTGAGGTTTGGAAATATGTAATAGGAATACAGATCTTGAAACACTGAGGAAAAAAAGTGCAAAAAATAGGCACTAATAGTGCCTTATTAAATTAAATGAAACACTAGTACTGCCCAAACGTCACCAGATGGATATATAAAATGAAAATAAAAAATTATTTTATGTATCCATCTGGTGAGCAGATAATAATTCACACATTTTTGGTGTTTATTTTTCTCGCTTCTCACCTTTCATATCGCTATTTCCCCACATAACGTTCCATGGTACGTTTGGGCAGCACTAGTGTTTCATTTAATTTGATAAGGCACTATTAGTGCCTATTTTTTTTTTAGCTTTTTTCCTCAGTGTTTCACGATTTTTTTCACCGCCAAAGTCCACGAGCGCACTTCATATTGAGGGAGCTGCAAGCAACTATCTCAACTTTATTTTGAACTTTTACTTTTGATTTTTTTCATACACACCACTTCACTGCATTAGAGTTTCGGAAGTGTTTTATATTTCATTTATGAGCACCGCTTTGTTTTTTTGTTTCAACAGGAAAACAGATCTGGCACCGACATGAAACATAAAGATGTTTATTTTATAATTACTGCAATTACAATCGCTAGTCACTCTTTGGATGAGCGAGAATTCAGCAAAGATAGTTTAGGATATTAAATGCTACTGGGGATATTATATATGAGGGTGAAAAGACCTTGCAATAAAATGCAAGCATCGTAATATGAGATACATTCTGGTTTTGTTTAAATTACCTATTTTATAAAAGGGGTTTACGTGATCATGAACTACAAAGTATATACTAAGAGTTTTGGTTGAGTGCTTGATGATTCCAAGTGGATCCAAACTTGCAGTGACAAGCACAGATCAATCCAATTGTTCCATTTCCTATAGATGTACAGTCTGATTTCTTTACTACCTCTGCTCAGCCACGCTGCACATTTATCTCCTTACAACAGATTTGTGATCGAGGGGCATGAAGACAGGGATTAAATGGTCTGATGCACAGCTTTAAATCCTGCTTCTACAGTTTGTGCCTTTGAGGTTTTTTATTTATTTTTTTAAGAAGATAAAAGGTCATGGGAGCCGCGGAAACTAAACCGTATGTGATTCTGACACTTGAAGAAAACCTTTGGTCACTTCTGATTCTGGCTGAATAAGACAGTTCTTTAAGATGATAAACTGAGGTGCTGGGTTTCAATTAAATGTGCAAATGCTGCTTGCTGTAGTTAACATTGTTAACTCAACACAAAATGGGCAAGCACCAGAATATATAACTAATGCTACACTAACATGCATTTCAGATTTGCAAAAAGAGTCTCACTGTGATACTGCTTTCTGTGCATGTTAATTTTATCAGGAGATAAATCCCTAAATATTTAAAACTGGATAAATTAGGACAACAACTCTTAAAATATTTGGGCAAATATTATCAGCCGCGTGACACCTTATTTAGTGCATCCCTGTACTATATTGTTAGAAACATACCAAAGCTATTGTAATGTATTAAAACATACAATAAAGCAATATGCATTGTGATGCAATGAAACACATATAGTTACCGCACTGTAAATACAAACACACACACACCTTTTTCTGACGTTCTCTAAACAGGATGGATTTATCCAGGGAGGGAGAGCCTGAACGACTACATCTGCCAGGAACAAATGGACAAGGGAGGCGAGACAACTTCTAATAATGAGAGAGGGAAAAGAAATGTCAACCAAAGCATATTAAATTAAAGGCTGGGTAGACTGACAGGGAAGCTTTAAAACTGTGTAGCCTAATTAGGAAAAGCATTAGAACTAAATCAGCTGGGCTTAACTTAAGTTATAGGAGATATTAAGCAAACCAGGAGGAATTCATTAGGTTTAAAAAAAATAAAATATATATATTTTTTTGTAATTACAATTACAAGCTTAGTGTCTTATGAGATGGCATTAAAGTATACCTGTCACCTCAAAACTCTAATATTAATTTAGTTTGTACTAATGAAATAAATGTTATATATATTTTTTTTTTTTTAAATGTACCTTTATACAGCATTTTTGTTATCTTCCCTGTCAGCCTACCTTTTCTTTCCTGAATCTGGTGGGTGGGACTGAAAGATGATTGACATTATAGCTCCTCCAATCAGATCTCTGCTAGATCGATTGATGTGATTGGAGGAGCTATAATTAGTACAACCTAAATTAGTATTAGTTTTGAGGTGACAGGTGCACTTTAAAGTAAAACCGGGCTAAAGAAGCAATAAAGGAAGTGGGACACTTCTGATTAAACACCTACCTGTGGGTCTCGCACCATCTTGTTGAAATGATATTTGCAGTAGCCAATGTACTTGACGTTATCCACCTCTTGAGCCTCTTCCTCGCACAGCAGCCCGGCCATTTGAGCACTGACATGGACAGCAGGGAGGATACCGGTTACAGTGAAACACTTCCCCTTCACAGTCTCACATGCAGAAAGGACAACATATGTCTCATATTCACCAATTCCTACTGTTGTTTCAAAGGGAACATCTGCCACCACCTCACAGTACATGGCAGATTGTTCCTCACTTTTCTTCTCATGCACATCATACAGCTGTCTGCTATTTCTTACCTCCCTTACTAACATATCACATGTGATTTACAGAATATGCCTGGTTGCACCTCATTGTCCAAAAGTAAAAGCATCAATAGCCAATTGGACGGCCAGAGGGGTCACCCAACCCTCAGTATAAGTCAAAATAAGAAAAATGGACTTTCATAGTGGTGCAGAATCAAAAAGTTTAATGCGCCATCTTCACAAGATCACAAACAAACGATGTTTCATGGTGTAGCTTCTCCCTTCACCAGGTGTGTACTATCCCTTTCCAGACACACACCTGGTGAAGGGAGGAGCTACCCCCTGAAACATCGTTTGTTTGTTATCTTGTGAAGATGGTGCATTAAACTTTTTGCTTCTACACCACTACGGACTTCCACTTTTCTTATTTTTGACTTGGTTGCACCTCATTATCTCACTCATGAACACATTCCATCTAGTATTCAGCTTTCTGATCTTCCCTACGTTACAGGGGAGAACGACCATAAAGGTGCAACCTTGCTTTGGTGTTGAAACCCATAAGCAATCAGACACTTGTTTAATTCATTCCAATACCAATCAAAGCAGATTGTTGATTGGTTTGTTGCTATGGGTTATAACACTGCTATAAATCTGTAGCTAGGTTTGTGAATTTCCTCCTACAGTTTAGAGCTGTATCACTTTATACAAATGTAAGATCGCCATGACGCTCAATAATGATGAACAACATTTTATCTCACCATGTTACGTGGAACGCTTGTCGACAGCCGTGCCTGTTGCAGGTCATACAGGCTCCGGAAGCAGCTCTGCTCTCCCTTCCCTGATCCTCACAGATATAGCAAGTCTAAAGAGGCACAATGGTAGACAGAGTTGGATCCAGGCAGTACCAGTCCATATAGGGCAGGCAAGCAATTATTTGGGGTAGTGACCATATTTTAGTTTAAAAAAAAACAAACTAGTACCTTATTAAAGCGATCATGAGGCACATATTGCAGTACAATGGGCTCCATGGTGAGGACATTGGCAAACTGGACCTCAGGGATATAAAGGGCACATACAACATGAGCCCAGCCTGGAAACAGTGAACAGAAATAGATGTTAGGGTGATGCCATGTTCTGAGAAAGAGAAAACATGAAATAATCTGCTATGAAACATACAATTCAATGGTGGATGAGCCCAAGACTTCCAATTGGGTTTCCCAGACAAAAGTTCTACCCCATACTATTACTATATAGGACTCAACCAGGGAAACAGGCACAGCAGCAGAGCTCTATCACAATTCACGTTAATAATGCAAGAAAGTAGATGTGACAATACCCAGTTCCAGCAAAGGGCTGCTGTTAGAAATGTGATGATGTCACTACTAGGCATCACATCTGGTTCAGTCCCGGTACTTATCCCCTTTGGCCCCAGAAGCACAATACTAGTTATAAATAAACTTCCTAGTCCCAGACTTCTTTGCTCCCTGGGTCACTATGTAGTTATAAACAATGCAAATGTATGAGTTTCCTCCCAGATATAATTTGTGTGATATTAGTGCCAAATGGTACAGTGGTAATAGTTAATCATAACGCAGTCAATCTTGCTTACCTCCATTGTCGGTTCTCTTCAGTGCCCCCTCTTTATGGGGGCACAAATCACATCTCTAAGAACAGAGGAGAGGCATTATACTAGGCATTATGTTTCATAAAATACTTTGTATCAAAATGATTTTCTTAAGAATACAGTTAAATAATGTACACAAATTTGGGCAAAATGTAATAAAATCGAAAATATCGATATCACGATATCGAATGATTTTTACGGATATCACGATATCGTTATTGCCGATATTGCGATATCGGAAGTTTGTCGATATCGCGATATCGAAATTCAAATGAAATGTTTAATCTGTTTATCGCATCATATCGATGGAAAATTCAATATCGCAATGTTGATATTGGTAATATCGATATCGGCAAAAAATCGTTCATGATTCTTTGGGCGAAATTTTATAAAATTTAAAATTGCAATATTGCGATTTTCAATTTTATTAAATTTCACCAAAAGAATCAAGAATTCCTTGAAATAAAAAAAAAAAAAAAGGTGAACTGAAAGAGACTTGTAGCCTGCACTGACATTGTGCTTGTAACAGACACTATTGCCAGTATATATATATCTCAAATATAATTTATTTAAATATTGACAATTGCATGTCAAATAATTGTTGGAGGCTGACTGTTCCTTTAAAGCCAAAAACACTATTTCTAGCACCCCTCAAAAGATCCAAGTACAGAATATGAAAATAAAGAATATACAGAATTACCTGCCAGAAACCTCAAAATTTCAACTCTGAGCTACGTGAATTTGTGATGCAAAAAATAAAAAAATGAAACAAAATATACACTAAAAAGCTAGAAATTGACAAACGTTATTCAAGTATCACATGCGCGCAATATATACTCACCACCCGGGCGGCTCTCTCCTGAGACTCACACTTCCGACAGAACCACGGTCCTGTAGGAACCTGTACAATTCCATAGCAGGCTGAAAACCAGTAAAGAAGAATAAGCAGTGAGAAAGGAGTACTTAACAGAGAAAACAGTAATTACTCCCATAAAAAGTGAAAGGAAACTGAAAGTTTAGAAACGCTAAAATAGAAAGTATACCCTTCACAATGTACAAAATGTGTCTATGTTCACCCAAGCTACCTAAAAAGATCCATTAAAAACCGATGTAGGTTTTAACTCTCTCTCTTTATAGTGACTTTTCAAACGGTAATAAAATACTCTAGGATTAAGATAAGTGTGACATTCATATCGATGACTTGTAAAAATGTTATAGTTGAAGGTAAATTCCTGATTCTTATTGATTTCTTGTTTTATGTTAATTGCCAACATTTTTTATGTATCACAGATACGAACGCCCACCCAGTGCCATTGCTGCAGTGGAACATTATCTACTGTTTAACAATATTTCTCTTGGCTCAGAGCAGAAGCAGTCAGCTGAAATAGTGTGATTGTTTCAGCATTTATACAAACTACAAAATGCCAATTGCAAACAGCCTTGGCAGTAAATGCAATTTAAAGTAAACATGCTCATTTAGACTGCATTTCACCTGTTTTGCTGTGAGGTAATCTTTCCCATAAGGAACAACAGCAATTCAGCAACAAGATATTCTAATGACAAAACCGCTGATAAAATGGGATAATTTCTGAACTAAATTACAGAGTAGCCTTGTTTCGCTTGTTTTTATAAAAAAACAACAACCAGCTAAAGACGGTCACAATAGACTGCTACTGTAGCAGTCGCAAATTCATTATGGGAATATTGTCATAGTTGTGACTTTACTAAGGGAATATTGTCATGATTGTGACTTTAAAATTGTCATGGTCGCAGATTTGCTATGGGAATTCAACAGTCGAATTCTCACTTTAGCCAATAACCCCTTAAATGGTTCCATCAAAAGGTGATAGTCTTGGAAAGATAATCAGGGGAATTCATCAACAAGGGCAAACTAAAATCCGAACTGTCCCGTAAAGGTGTGCATTCACAAGCTAAAGACAGTCGCAATAGACTGCTACTGTCGAAGTTGCGTCTTTATAATGAGAATATTGTCGCAGTTGCAAATTTACTATGGAAAATTGTTGGAGTCGCAACTTTCAAAAATTGTCACGGCTGTGACTTTATATTGGGGAAATTGTCGCAGTCGTGGATTTGCTATGGGAATCCACTGTCTGAGAATTTGACAGTCAAATTTATACCTTAGTGAATAGACTCCTGAATATATCGTAAGCATTAATGCATTTGTGGCATTTTTATTTTTGATGCCATTATTCCATTATGTGCGGTAAGGACCAATAAAAAAAAAATGCATTCTGGGAAGTAAGAAATACAAATAACTTTACATTACACATATCTTATTTAAACAAAAACTTTATACCCCCAAATCACACACCCACGCCTGGTTTCCTGTGATCTTTCTATCCACAGCCTTAAAATTGAATCAGATAGAAAGAGCAAAACCCAGAAACCACATCCGCATTTAAGAGAAACTTCTTTTATTAAGCAGACAGATACACTTATCTCAGACTTTGGGGCAAAGTCACACAGCCCACATACTCACATGCACAGAAAAATATACCTGTGCCATCTTTATGAGTATTACTGAGCCTAGTTTCCTTTAGGGAATAAACGTGCTTATAGGCACACAAATTCAATAACATAGTTAAGACTATAGCACACCTACAATTAACACAACATTTAATTGGTATCACCTAACCATTAGTGCAGAAAAATACACCCGTTTCCTTCTGAAGTATTTTGTTTTTCAGCAGAAATCTTTTTTTTTTTTTGAGTTTCAATTATTGAGGGTTAAAGCAGAACTAAAGGTATAAAATAAAGAAAAAAATAAAAAACAACTTACCTTATACTGAGGTGAATTACTACAGTCACAGCATGAACTGTGCTGTAATAACCCGGCACCAAATCCACCATGAAGCTCCTCCCACTTGGTTCACCGGCGATGAAAAATGGTTTAAACGTCATCACGTTCATTGTGGGGGCCAATGAAAACGCTCCCCACAATGAGCGTGATGATGTGTGAAGCCAGTACAACCAGGTGGGAGAAGCTTCAAGCTGGCTTCTATGTCAAGCAGTGCTGTGAAGTTAAGCATCGATGCCGGGTAATTACAGCACAGTTCATGCTGTGACTGTAACAAATCATCTCAATATAAGGTAAGTTGTTTAATACTTCTTTTTTATTTTACACCTTTAGGTCTCCTTTAACAGCCATACCATTTGTCTTGTGCAAATAAATGTAATCTGTGACTGCACTGTAAAACAGCTGCATCAATAAAGTTTTCTGAGAATGTGAAAAGCTAAAAGCTAAGGTACTAACAAGCTGAGGATGACCTCGAAAGACAGCAGACATATAAACTAATAAGTAATATGTACTGGCTGATAGAAATTTAAAAATAAACAAATGTTTCGTACACAACAGTATGATAACAGTAAATGCTATGAATAGAAAAATATTAATTTATAATGCTGATTGCCTATGAAATTCCCAGAACTTTGATGGCTAAAAGCTGGTCTGATTGGCTAGAAAGCTACCCTATCCTATGAATGCCCTGATGTTCTAAGAGGAAAGGTCTGTGAATATTCTCAGCAGTATGATTCTATCAATATTCACTTTAAAGGTACTTATTCACAAGAAAGATGGGCAAAAGGCAATTACAGTGCATTATCTTGAAATGCATATACAGATAATGCCGCCAAATAGTGGTCGTAATTATCTGGTCAAAAATGAAACATATTTTTAGCATAAAATATATGTCAATATCCCCCATCATGCACATGTATACAAGAATAAGGTACAGTAAATGTAAACGTCCCTGCATATAAACAAAGACAAATTGGTGTCCTGACAGATGATATAATAGGAAAGATACACTTCAGCAGATTCTGAATCTATTCAGTTTCCTTTAAATTTATAACAAGGACTGATATAAACATATGGTATGGATTTTGTAGCACCTGATGAAGGGAGACAGTTGTCACCTGAAAACATTGTATGAGCTCATTCTGCAATAAAATGGGGGGTTTCCCCTTGACAGCGAGCAGCCTTGGTTTTGTCTTGTTGGATGGGCTGTATTGGGTGGGCTGCGACACCCCCCTTGGCTGCCTCCTGTTTATCATGTGCTAAATGTGCCAGGATGGAAAAATGTTGATGTTTTTGTAGCAAACAAAGCTATGTTAAAAAAAAAAAAAAACAGCTCAATATCTAATTTACAAACACGTTACTCCTCCACTATAGATTATAGCGCTAAACCATGCAATGACTTGAAGCTAAAGTGCATAATGAATATACGCCTCGTTATACGCCTCGTTATCTGACAGACCGTAGTGCGCGTGGCCCTTGTACAAAATGATCCATTTTAGCCTGAAGTGGTTCAAGCTTGAAGTCTCTGTGTATTTTGACAGGGAAAATAAAGGGGGATTAACTGGGTCCAAGGGAGATGTTGTATTCTCTTTATTAAAGTGTTATGGGCAATAAGGTGCAAAAGAAACAAAATGAATGGTTTAATTAGGCTCACAAAATCACATTAAACTCCTTAACTGGCAATGAACACAGTGGGGACAAAATTTAAACACAACACAGAGGCCTTGGCCTGGGAGCTAACAATCAAAGTGGGTGACAATCAACGTTTGGCAATGTGCAGGGACAGTGACATTGCTCATCTCTTTATCTGTGACATGCCCAATGTGCCATAAGCATAGGTCTCCCCAGCTGACAAGACTACATTTCCCAGAATCCTCCACCATATGTCAGAAGTTACAGACTACCCATGGGCATCTGCCCCCAGCCAGGCAGGTGCCCCCTGACTGTCTCTGTCCCCTCCAGCCTATTCTTCTACTGTGGCTTCCCCTCACTACGTTTCCCTGTTGTCCTGTCAGTTGTTGCCCCTCCCCCTGGACTAGTCACCCCCCAATCACTGGCTCACCCTGGTGCACAGCCACGTTACACCCGTGACCGTCGCAGTAGACGAGTGGGTTCTCGGCCCATCCCCTCTCATCCGAGCACACGCAGCAGCCTCCAACCATCTCCTTCATCCTCCCATGGAGCCACCGATCTCTCCCGGGGCCGGGCGGCCGACCAAACCGGGGTCACTGCGCATGCGTGACCCTCTCCGCACAACCCCAGGCAACAAGAGACGCTGCGCATGCGCCGACTCCCGAACACTCGCTTTGCACAGCGCGCTTGCGCAGAGGCTACAATTCTTTCACGTTACCAAAGCGTGTAAACAAAGTAGTAGGCCAAGTGCGCATGCGTTTACGAGACGGCGCATGCGTATAGAGTGGATCTGTGTGTGTGTGTGTGTGTTGCATGTGCGTTCAGAGTTGGAACGCCCCCAAACATTGATGTGGTCTGTAGGCTTTGTGTCAGATGGTAATAGCACAGTAATGGCCACCAGAGGTCACTCTACCCTGATATCTTATGACTGATAACTGTTCTTATGCACATGTAAACTAATATAACCTGAGAACACTGTAACACACTAAAGTGTAATAGTGTGTCCAATTATAGTCTTATTATTAATACCAGAGTAAGGTACCTCTGCTCAGTGTAGACTAGGGGTAGGCAGCCTTCAGCTTCCTTGTTGGGGCTCCCTTCTGCCTTGATTGACAAAAGAAAAAAGAATAACAGTTATTTATCTATTTCATTTTTATTCATATATATTTTTACTTTCTTCTGTTTGTGGTAACATGTAAAATAAGAGAAAAAAAATGATAACACTTTTAAAAGTCTATAAAGTGTGTTTATGTTTTTCTTTAGTGGAAGAGAGGGCAAAAAGGCTCTTGATAACAAAGGTTGTGGGGGGAATTCACGATTGTGCGAAGTGAACTTAGAATCCTTCGCCTTACTTCGCACAGACTTGTTATGCGCTCGCTGATGTCCTGCACGCGGACATCAGCGAGCGCTTTAAAGGGATTCCAGTCTCGGCGAGACCAAAAGAGTTGCCTCGCTGAGACTGGAATCCCTTTAAAGCGTTCGCTGATATCCGCGTGCAGGACATCAGCGAGCGCATAACACCATGTGCGAAGTGAGCCGAAGGATTCGGAGCTCACTTAGCTCAATGGTGAATTCCCCCCTGTGTGCCCCAGGTGTAGACTAGAGACTGGCTAAGAGGTAGTGGTTGCATAGGCTAAGGCATGGCAGTTCAAATTATATATACACGTCTGACATAAGCTTCAATAGTAATTGCTTGCATTTTAAAGGAACACTCCGGCCAAAAATAAATAAATAAAACCATTTGTTTATTTATGCTAATTTAAATCATTTAGTAAATACGATTTATTTATTTATTTTTGTTTTTAAAGTGTCATTTCTTACCTGTAAAGAGGTGCTGTCCAGCACTTCTGTGTTGCATAACCCCTCCTCAGACACCGCCGGCGGCTCTACGGCGTCCAGTTCAGGCGATCTCTCTGAGGAGCGCGTTCCTCTACAGCCGCTCTCCCTGTGAAGCCCTGCATCGGCATTTCCTAGAAGTCACATGGGAGAGCGTAACGTCATCAATGCGTCCTCTCTGGATGATGTGCAAGCTCCTGAGAACTAATTCCTCATCAGTCTAGAGGTGATTCCAGTGATGACTGGCCCCAAGTGGGTCCTTACGGCAGGTCATTGGGCCCTGATCAGGGTCCTTCCAGGAGGTGAGAAGAGCAAGATCAATACAAAATACTGTTTCTCAACTTTTTGACTTTTATAAATATGTCCCATTTGGATGAGGTATATATTTTTTTCCCATGAAGCAAACCTGTTACCACAACCATGCCATTATCGTATAAATATACCTGTTAAACTGACTGTTTTTCCAATTTAAAGTTAATAAAAAAAACTGTATTTTTGCATAGCTTTCCCATTACATTTCTCTAGCATTAACCTGACTTCCAGGATTAATTACAAAGGAGAAGGGGGAGTGTGAGCACTCAGTCACAACAATGACGTGAGTCCCCCAACTTGCTGCCTGCAGTCAGGTGAAGGCTGGAAAAATAATGGAATAATTATACAAAGATATATTATTTTACTAACTTTAAATTGTAAAAACACTCAATTCAACAGGTATTGAGGTGACAGGTCCACTTTAAGCAAAAACAGGCACATAATAATTGGGCAAATTTACTAAAGACAAATTGAATTTTGTTTGTAAATTAAATAGTAAACTGTGTTTTTTTTTTACTGATTTTGACCTCTTCTCCTATTTACTATGTATCTTTGCAGTTTTCGGTCAATGCTTTTCATTGTATATCATTACCACCAGATCCATAACATACTGTATCGATTATGATATCTATATTGCTGATACTTTAAGATTTTATCCTGACATTTACTAAAGTAAGCGTGTGATTTTTTTTTACAGGCAATTTCATCTACATTACATTTCCACAGTCTCTGGGTGGCGTTATTCATTATTTTCAGAGGTCACTTGAGTGTGATTTTCCAAAGTTCTGTTTGTTGAAATGGCATATAAAACGATATCGATATCGGTATGTATATTGATAAGTTAACTTTCAAATAAACTTTTGAATGAACTGTTAAATCCATCATCGATATATAGCATTAAATAATATCAATATTGCTAAATTTAATGTCTTACTTTGCTGCAATAAAATAAAAATCACAGCTTGATAAATTGCCACCATGAAAATGAAACAATTCCCCCAAAATAACATCAAAAATGGTCCAAAGGTGATAATAAGGTCTCCCAGGCTAGTAAATATAGCGTTTGCACTCTTTTATATGTTGCATTACAATCCTCAGCATGTTTGGGACTGTGACTAAGGAATTCACCATTGTGCGAAGTGAGCTCCGGATCCTTCGCTAGGGGATATTTATAAAGAATGGATGGAAAGAAAGTCCATTCCGATCTTTTCGATTAATTTCACTGTTTAACCTCATTTCCAGGTAACCAGATGCCTCATCTTTTTTTATATATTAGGCAAAATGTCCAAGTGTAATGTTCTGCAACTGACTAGTAGGCATGAGCATCTGGAGGGGGGCAGGCACTCC